>CM026188.1:14887210-14942673 GCA_014825925.1 Bombus breviceps | reverse complement strand
AGAGATCCGCCGTGGATTTTATTTGGACATATTTAGGCGAGATATTTTTAGTTAGGAAGAAGTCGAGTAAGTCCGGAGTTTTGTTGAGGTCAGTGGGCCGGTATGTGGGTTCATATGTGGTGAGGTAGTTGAGGTTATTGGTAATTATGGTATTCAAGAGATTTTTGCCTCTTGCTGTGACCAGTCTGCTGCCCCATTGCGTATGTTTGGCGTTATAGTCTCCTCCAGCTATGAATCTGTTGCCCAGAGTGTCAATGAAGTTGTCGAAGTCTTCTTTGGCAATGGAGTGCCTGGGAGGGCAGTATACTGCTGAAGCGGTGATCGTACCATGGCAGTCTTCTATTGCTACGTTTGTTGCTTGCAGGTAGTCTTTCTGGAATGATGGAAGTTCGTAATGCTTGATGCTGGATTTAATAATGATTCCGGTGCCGCCGTGGGCCTTTCCACTGGGGTGTTGGGTATGGTAGAAGTTATAACCGTTTAATATAATAAGAATATAAACCTAATAAAGTGTAAACCAAAGGACAAATATAATTATATAAATATAAGAGAATTACGAGAAGCAAACATAAACACAGTAATACTACGAGTACGGTGTTACATTTATCCAACAAAAAGATAAAATGGAAATATCAAAGGATTAATATTATTATTATTACTAGTCCGTGTCTTTCGGCTTTGAACGAACTTTAGGTTTTACATGTCGTTTACCTATTACGCTTTTTACATTCTATCAGTCTTATAGCGTTATCACCTTATTGCCTCCTCCATTATATCTACCTATCTCTCTCTTCTTATATATATAAAGTTCAATTTTGGATAATTCAGGAATCGATTCTGAAGTCTGAAAATCGAGTTTATTATAACAGTACTTAAATAAAATACAGAGATAAACAACAATTAATAATAATTAATAACAATAAATAAGAATAAATAGTGAAGCTTTGTACAAGGTCTACCTGAAAATCGAGAATCGATCGTCCTAAACTACCACTCTTCCTTTGTCAATCTTCACTATTCTGAATACGATCGTAATCTTTCTTCTTCTCTAGCCGTCTGCCTGTGTACCGACTATTTGAAGAATTGGTTGTCCGTAACCGTAAATAAGGTCACAATGTCCGTTAGTCAGAGAAAGTCCCTTTGTTTACCGTGTTTGAACTCTTGGGAAGTTTACATATATATAAAGTTCAATTTGGGGATATTCAGGGATCGATTCTGAAGTCTGAAAATCCAGTTTATTGTAACAGTACTTAAATAAAATACAGAGGTAAACAGGTCTACCTGAAAATCGAGAATCGATTTTCCACGTCCTAAACTACCACTCTTCCTTTGTCAATCTTCACTATTCTGAATACGATCGTAATCCTTCTTCTTCTCTAGCCGTCTGCCTGTGTACCGACTATTTGAAGAATTGGTTGTCCGTAACCGTAAATAAGGTCACAATGTCCGTTAGACAGAGAAAGTCCCTTTGTCTATCCGTGTTTGAACTCTTAGGAAGTTTACGTATATCTACCTCCCCCCTTATCCACTCTATTATATTGCACTCTCTTAATTATTCTGTCTTTAAAAACTATAGCAACTTTTGGGCTTTTGCCTCCTTGCTATGCTTCCTTATTGTCGTTCCTCCCCGTCTTGCATTGCCCTTCTCTTCTCCATTATTGTTTTCAATTCTATTATTCCTTTATTATTCTATTATTATTCTATTTATTATTCTATTATTCCTTCTCCAGTCTCCTTTAGTATCTTTTCCGTGTCTTTTATCAAAGGACTAATAATAATAACGCTAATAAGTTACTTCATAGAACGATCCTGTCATCTTTCAAATGCAAGTCCATGCTGTTTAAAGGAGAATTGAATGCTTTCCTAACAGAAGCATTTTATCTCACAGTCGTAAGAATTAGAAATACTTTGCAAAATGGTAAATACCTACCATATTATCGATATAATTTATTTATGACGTCGTATACCACAAATACGAGCAACATTCGCACAATGTGTACGCGAGCTAGTTGAAGTCGATTGCAATAATAACGAAGACGGTTGTTCCAGATCATGGGATGTGCCGAATGAAAAGAGGCCGATGCCGAGGTCTCTCTGGCAAGTGCCTCGTCCGAGGCAGCTTGAAAGTTAGAGGAAACACGTCGACAAGTGGCACGAGTGGCCTTAGCTGGCCTATAAACGCGCGAAGAAAACATACACAAAACCTATTATCAATTCCAATTGACACCGAATCGGAAACGAACGCCAAGCCGAGACCTGAATTGCCTGCCGGCTTTTCATACATTAAACGAATATACAATGGTTCCTGGTTGCAGAATCAGCGGCAGGACATTCGAAGAGATTCACAGAGTAGCTTCGTGGCATCTCAATTTCCATTGATGCTTTCGGGATTGGCCATTGACGCTGCGCATCTCGTCCGTCACCGACGGGTACCGTCGCGATTAGGCCCTTTTGTGACGTCTGTTCGATGGAATTGGATAATGGACGATCACCGATTACGCGGCTAAGTGGATCTAAGCGCTTTGAATCCCTGCTTCGGACACCAATCCGCCACGGCGTACCCCTATCACGTGGTCGTTCACGTTTTCTCTGCTCGCGTTTATCATTTTTTTCTTTTCTTTTCTTTTTGTACGCTTTTCTTCGTTTCTGTCAGGCGATCCGACAGAAGCTGGTACAGTCGGAAAGAGCAGAAAGCTGGAGGGCAGTTGGCGAACGACTGCGTTGGCACGCGGTGCTTTCGTATTTCAATACGAATATTGGCTGCCGGTATCAAGGTCAAGCGACGATCATAGTTTCGATCGAAGCTATTGAAGTGGTCGTAAGCGACGACACTTCGAAATACACGAATTACATCGGTTAGATCGTCGCCTACAGCATGCAAGTACGGACGTGTTGGATAAGAATCGCGAAGTAAGTCGCTGTGGAGCATCGGTGATCGCAAACTGCTCAAGATAATACTGTGTAGTTCGATTATACGTTGACGATCGATACAAGTGTCTCGAAGAATCCCGTGCTACCAAACATGAAAAGATAACACAGTGGAGCGAATCGTTTTTGGAAAAATCTTACACTCTGAAACGTCAACAAAATTTCTCTCCGGCATTCTTGATACTCGTAGTTGCACGTAATTAACGATCGAACGATAGTATAGTCGTATTGTTGGAACGGTTAATATTTCGTTGAATAATTTCTATGTGAATTAGCAGTTTTATTCTGTTACGTCGTTTAGTCTGATATTCGACCGAATAATCAGTTTCGACTTACTCCGCAGGAGAACCATGAGGTTCATAGCAGCCATCGCCGGGTATTTCCTGATCTTCGTTCTCCCAGATATCGAAGCACACGTAAGCAATCGCTTCTTATTTTATTTTATCCTTATAATATATATAAGTACGACTCTTCTAGATGATTTTATATACGCACGTGTGAAAAGCGGTTTCAAATATCGTAAAGCGTTTCGGTGAGATAGTTTCGCTTTTTAATAAGCCGAAGAGTTAGAAGCAAGTGAATAGTTAGCGAGTACACGCTTATGTTGATTGGCTTTGTTTTAAAGCTAATAGTTGCTTTCCGTGTTTCTTTAATAGACGTTTCAAAGTAAAACACATTAATTTCTACGAGTAATTGGGAGCCAGTTGAGATATTTACAAATAATGTCTTTAAATGTTTCAAATTATTTACTAATATTTTCTTAGCGAGTTATCTGAGCTTCTGATGGTTGTTATCAAAATGAAATCTTCCCAAAGATTCGTAAATTCGACTTTTATCAAAAGGATAATAATATTAATAAGAAACTAGATGAAACTAAAACACATGCATTGAATTTACAATATTTACAAGGTCTATGAAACAATCGTTTTATGTAGAATGTTCTATATTTCAGAAATATTTTAAATATGTAAGAAATTTCTCAAGATATTTAAACGTAATTGCAATGCCTTATCCCTTATATTTAATAGACACAAATATCACAAAGATACCAAAGATTTAGTAAGCTAAGTTAACTTCAATAAAGAAGATAGTTGTTATCTATGCAGAAGGAAGTAGTAGCTAATGAAAATTTAAAAAGAAACGATAAATAGGATATAAAATGAGAATGTCTTTAAAAAATAATGTTATTGTCATCTATCTTCAGCGTCGTTCTTTATCTCAAAGATCAACTCTTACGATAAACGAAACAAAAATGCACATGTCAAATTGAGATACCTTCCTCCTGTTCTGGACGGTATAAAGATAAAGATATACAGGGTGGTTGGTAACTGGTGGTACAAGCGGAAAGGGGATGATTCTACGCGAAAAAAGAAGTCGAAAATGTAGAATAAAAATTTTTCGTTCGAGGCTTTGTTTTCGAGAAAATCGACTTTGAATTTTCGTTCGGTACGCGTGCACTTTATCGCGTCTCGTTATAAAGTGGATATTATCGCAGTTTAAGTTTGTCTTTGCCGTAACGAAAAATTAGGAATACATAATGAAATAATATGAAGTAATCATAAAGTTTACTATTACAAAAATTGCGAAAATTTTTATTCTATATTTTCAACTTGTTTCTTCGCGTAGAATCACCCCCTCTCCGCTTGTACCACCAGTTACCAATCACCCTGTATATGTTTCGTAATGTATTTCAGGCAGCAAAAATACCACGATAAATGTTACACTTGAAAATCATTTACAGTTGGAGATCAAACGGAGTATAGATCTGAACGACGTTTACGTGCCCAAAGTAAGCCAACGCAGATTACCCACAGAAGTAGTGCCGACCAGCTATCAACTGGAGCTTCAGCCTTTTATCGGGAATGACAAATTCCAAGGTCGAGTTAAGATCAACGTCACTTGGATAGATACCAGTGACATAATTGTTTTAAATGCTCATCCACATCTTGCAATCACGAAATACGATGTTAGGATCACGGAGGCATCGTTGGAAGAAAGGTAAGCGAATAAAATCGCATCATACTCTTCGCTATAATTGTAAATGACGTTATTTAAAAATGGACTCTATTTTGTTGAAAAATTCTTCCGGCTGGAAGAGCTAAACTTAAGAAGCTGAATTTTCTACCTGATCCCAAGACTGTCAATCTCTAACTCTCGTATTTTCTTGCTCTCTAAAATTGAAATTTCCTCCTTAAGACTAATATCTGATTATTAAAAAATTAAAGGGAAAAAGGCCTGCCACTGATGGCTGTAAACGTTGCGAGAGTCAGTCGTCGTTCTTCGTGGCCATCTAGCTACGCGATTCACCTGGAACAGATGCTAAAGAAAGGCACCAGCTGCGAAGTGGATCTCACGTTCACTGGAAATCTCACCACCAACGATACCAGCGGTTTCTTCAAACACGAATATACCGACGCCAATGGACGAAAGCAGTAATTATAATTACAACGCGATAGACATAAGATTAAAGAAATAGAATTTACTGTCCGTCTTTTTTTCTAGTCCCTTCCTGGCTACCAACTTCAGATTGGACAACGCGCAAACTGTTTTTCCTTGTATGGATGAGCCTCCTTACAAAGCGACCTTCAAACTCAGCGTTCAGCGTCCGAAGAACATGACTGCTCGTTCAAACACTCCCCTGGAAAGTAGCATAGAAACGTATGTAGTATGAAATATTCGTCGATTTTATTTGTCATGTCGCTGCTTGGCGTTGACAGTAGCACGACTTCAAGAATGTAAGTTTTAAGGGAGAGATCTCTTAAAATTGAAATTTTTGAAAAAGTCAAAATACAGGCCTTACTATAATATAATAGCCCTGTGACGCAAAACTGATAAAATATGCGTTCTGCATGATAAAAATAGAAATGTAATGTAGACCTTGCATTCGATAAATGCAAATTTTACACTTTTTAAATTATGTCGTTATCAGCACCAGACAGTAATACATAGACTGCGAATTTTTATGCTTCTGTGGGAAATTTTAAGATTCAAAAACGCACAGAATGCGAATAATGGACGAAAATATGCAAAATATCTGAAGTGTATTTTCTCTAATATTTTCTTCCTACGTTCCACCTTTTAATTATATTCGTTCTATAGGTATCTACTGTCTAATCGCATCTGTTGAAATGCATTCTCTTAATTATGGTAAAATTTTATTCCAACAACGGATAACGAATAAAAATAAAGAATGAAATTTTATTCGCCATTAATGAATAAATATCCAATGAAACAATTATTTATTTGAATAAGAAGTTATTCGAAGGAGAAATTATTCCTGTGAGAATATTTCTGGATAAAGATTTGATCGAATTTGGATAAAACTTATTTGCATAAAATTATATATTTTTTGTAAATATTTATGTGTTACATAGAGGATGGACATGGTACCGGACATGAGATATCTTTTCAAGCTACATTGTCCATTTGTTGTAACATTGGCTTTTATAACTAACTTTTTCCTGGATAAAATACTGGCTTAGAAAGTTTATCGTTGCTTAGTAAATTATTTATTTATTAAATTAGTAGTAAGAATCTTACCGGTATCTGTGTATACTTGTAGAAAATTAAATGGAAACAAACCTTTATTCGTATTATTATTCGAATAATTCTGCAATCGTTGCTCAAATAAATATAGAAAGTAATTCGTCATGGATAACAAACAATTATTCACAGATAAAATATTCGTCTGATATGAATTTATTCCCATCTTAAATAAATATCTACTCGAAACAATTGGAAGAATGCACAATTCTGACTATCTAAAATAAAACCGTACATATTGATTTTTCAACCAATCCCGGGGAGACGCGTTCGCGAAATTCTACGATTAGAATAATCGACACCATGAGTTGATGGACCCCTGATTTCCGTTAAGATAATAGGGGTGATAGTTTTGATCTAACACCGCGTTAACAGAATATAAAGTATGTGTATTTCCAACAACTTTGTATACAATATTTTATTTTATTTTTATTTTAAAATTTTACAATTTGTCCAGTAGGACATTTGGTAGAATATTTTAACTTAGTGAATAAAATATAGTATGTGGATGGTTACCCCCAGCGGGGTTCCATCATCGTGTTTATTAGGTTATATCCTTTGTGAGATCTATTGGGTGTTTCCTTTTCAGTCTTCTATCTATGTTTGCTGTGTTGGTCGTTTCCACAGCCAGTCGGTGCGGTTTTCTCAATGCGAGAATTGATTGCAATTTACTAATAAATAAAAAAAAATATACAATATGGATGAGACTTTATATCTCGGTGGGCGTTCCTTTTGAACTAAGAACGCGGATTCATTGTTCACACTTTTCGTTAGGAAAGTGAGGGTAACGATCCGCGATGCTCATTAGTTATAACCAAAGTTTTTTTTTTTTATTTATTTATTTGTAAATTACAATCAATTCTCGCATTGAGAATTTTCAGTAATTTTTTCTGACGTGGCGCTGTGACATGGTTAATTATTTATAATAAGTTAATACTTATTATAGATAAGTATAATTTATACATAAGTATTATAAATAAGTAATATTGCTTAATAAGAATATCTAATTAAATCTTGAGCTTAGGTCTAGCTTAGTGTCTCTTCCGCCTGCGGATCTGATCCGACGTATCAAGTAATCCAGTAACTAGGAGGTTTCGACGTTGGTCGACTCTTTTGCTGTATCTGTTGCTATATTTAGCAATTTCCTCTTTGACTGTAGGAATCTTGAGGTCTCGATGTATTACTTCGTTGATGACATACCAGGGTGCGTTAATAAGGGATCTAAGAGTTTTTGATTGGAAGCGTTGGAGAATGTCAATGTTGGAATTGCTTGCTGTACCCCATAGTTGGATAGCCAAAGTTAATAACTGAAGATAGGAGGAAGAAGCCTCCGACCAACGTGGCTCGTGGGTGACTTGTTTATGGGTAAACCCAGCTTTCCCATTGGGGAAATATTCGCTTTTCTCCGTAATTAGTACGAACGCATAATAAACCTAAAGACTGTTCCAAGGACCGTTCATAAACCGGTAACCTTTACGGGAACAATGATTCCTTCAATGTTAATAGGAGTTAAATATGACTACCAAGACGAAAGGTAAACTAAAAGCCTAAGTTTAGAGCCTAGTTTGGGTCCTTAGATTTATTGGGGGTCTGAATAACGGTGCAGACCCCTGGCGGCCAGACAACTGGAGACGTTTCTTCTTTTCTTTTTTTATTTGTTTGTAAATTATTATAATAAGTTAATACTTATTATAGATAAGTATAATTTATACAAAATATGACATATAATAAATATTGTTTAATAAAAATATCTAATTAAATCTTGAGCTTAGTTCTAGCGGGTAGTGTCTCTTCAGCCTGCGGATCTGGTTCGACGTATCAAGTTATTTTTTTTTTTATTTATTCATTCAAATTTTACAATTTGCCCAGTTGGACATTTGGTAAAATGTTATACCTTATAAGATAGAAAAAATAAAAAATAAATAATATAATAATGGTTAATGGATTGTTACCCCCAGCGGGGTTCCATCATCGTATTTATTAGGTTATATCCTTTGTGAGATCTGTTGGGTGTTTCCTTTTTTTTTTTTTTGTAAATTACAATCAATTCTCGCATTGAGAATTTTCAGTAATTTTTCTGGCGTGGCGCTGTGACATGGTTAATTATTTATAATAAGTTAATACTTATTATAGATAAGTGTAATTTATAAATAAGTATTATAAATAAGAAATATTGCCTAATAAAAATATCTAATTAAATCTTGAGCTTAGGTCTAGCGGGTAGTGTCTCTTCAGCCTGCGGATCTGATCCGACGTATCAAGTAATCCAGTGACTAGGGGATTTCGACGTTGGTCGACTCTTATGCTGTATCTGTTGCTATATTTAGTAATTTCCTCTTTGACTGTAGAAATCTTGAGGTCTCGATGTATTACTTCGTTGGTGACACACCAGGGTGCCTTAATAAGGGATCTATGAGTTTTTGATTGAAAGCGTTGGAGAGACGCAACTAGAGACGTCGCGCGGACCGTTTAACGCGACGTAACACATATAGAACGAAATATATTTGTCGTATTACAAATAGTAAGAATTTTGTTAGATATTTCGACATTAGAGATACATTCAGAATTTTTATTGCCAGGATATTAATAAAATATGTTAAAATATATTAACTCCTTGTCCTACAAAAACGAATGATAACAAAGTTGGGACAAAAACAATAAGCGCGAGCCTGACTCGTGTTACCTCGTTCAAATCAAACGTAAACAATACGAGCTTAGCTCGTGCTACTTCATTCGGGACAAACGTAAACAACGCGAGTCAAACTCGTGGTTCAGTTATTGTCGATATTTTCTTACTTTAGTTACGTGTAATTCTTCGTTACGTTCACGCGTTTAGGTTATAATTCCCTAAAAGAATTAAACAACCCTTATACCTATCATGTCAGTAAAAAAAAATCTAATATTGATGACAATAGTGAGAAGTGTGTTATTATTGCGGATAGTGATTCGGTAGATCCTTCTGATAACGATTTATCTATTGTATTTCATTGTTTCTACGAGTTATCTCAAAACATTATTAATTTACAGATTGTTACTGATACATTATCCACCGGTTATTTGATTATTTCTTACAGTCTAAGTATTCTTATCTATACGCCATAAGTATGAAAAAGCGTAATTCTATTACTAAAAAATATTCTCTTTGTCTAGGACCGAAGAGCCGGATTTGGTCTGGGATCACTTTACCAAGACACCGCAAATGTCAACGTACCAATTAGCTTTGATAATATCGGACTTCGAGAGCATCTCGCCTACTCAGGAAATCAATGAAATGGATGGGAGAAAGCTCGAGATTAAAGTGTGGGGTCGAAAGGAATACTTGGACTCCCTAAAAAGCATACCCGACAAGGTTGTCTGGATCATGAACTATTTACAGGATTACTTCAACAGCTCGATTGTTTTACCAAAACTCGACTTGGTAGCCGTTCCTTCGTACGGTGCTACCAAAGCATCTGACAGTTGGGGCTTGATGTTCTTCAAGTATATATTATTCACTATACTTTTGTTAAGCATGCAAGATTTTATACCAATAACGAGGGAAAAATTACTATTCAAAAAGAATCAAAATTACTGTTCGATCAATTACTATTTTATTACTAATTAAATTACTATCTCATTACTACTTAATCATCAGATTGTGAATGTTTGTGCAAACAGAAAAAGATTTGGATAGTATTTTGTTTCATGACTAGAAGATCTTAATCATGTCCGTTTGTTTTACAAGGTAAAGTGTCACGAAACTTTGACAGTGCATAGTATTCGCGACAATAAGTAAGGAATTTGTATTCTTTGCCAAAATACCATCATAAGTTATAAACCTTTTTGTCGCAAAAAGATAGTGAGATAGAAATATGTATTATCGACTCGTGAATCGTTATCTTTACTTGGATTTACATAGATATCCAGCTTTCATTTTTCTGGCACTTGTAAGTATCCTCTACCCACACTGTCTATAACACGTTTAAAAACACGTGGCTGACCTTGAATATGTCGGTAGGCGTGTCTACATGTTTCAAAGCGATTTTTCATTATACTTTCGTTAAACCTTTCGCTACGATGCCCACGAAACTGAAGATATTCTTGGCGTATAGATCAAAACAGTTTTTGTTAATAGAATGTATGTATCTATGTGCATAAAAATTAAAATATTTTATATGATTGATCATAAGTACTTTGAAATTGGTCCTTATATCTTCAAATGTTTTTACTTCATATTGAATTCTCAAAATTTATAATTCTTTTTATTGACAACCTGTATATGTTTAACATTTCTCACATAATATTAATGATATGTTTACTACGTTATTGATATACATATTTTGCAGAATATTAATGAAGAAGATATCGTGTACACGGTATAAAAAAAAAGTGTGAAAGAAAATTTCACGAAAAGTTTTTTGGGGAATTATTAAAGAAGCCTGTAAAACAATAATCAATAAACGTTATATGGAAAGGCAGATTGCTCGTGCGGTTCCAATTCGCAGAACTTGATATCACCGACTGCCGAATCGTAGGATGCAGCATGGACCGTCTAGAATTTAAATAAGATGTAAATTTTGATAAGAATTAGACTCGCAGAATAACATGTCAAAAATTATCTGCAAAACTTGAGACTCTTTTCGTTCGTTTGTCAGTTTTATTCGTAATTTGTCCTTAATATAACATGTATCGATAACTGTATCCTAGATTAATTACCAACACCTGCTTACACGAACCAGCAATTGAAGCTATGATATGCAAAATTATCTACGTTCGATTCGTGATATAAAATATCAATTCTTGTGCACCTTAAATAGGACCCGGGTAGTATTTAATTAAATAAAAGAATCTCAGTAATTACCGAGTACATAATTATTGAGTACATAATTATGTACACAATGTTATTATGAAAAAAAGATGTACGAAACTAGATATGACAAATATATCTACTTTGCATCTTGCGATTTAGCACCAAACATTGTCATGTGAACGATAGAAATAACAAATCTCGATATGATATTGATAGCTTGACTTTGATTACAGGGAAAGTGAACTGAGTAGCCCGTCCATCTGGGACACAGCTTATGAATTAATTTATCAATGGATCGGCCAATATATCACACCATTCCGTTGGAGTGATGCACCTGTTAACAAAGCACTTAATTCATTCCTAGCTTCAATGACGACGGTGAACGTACGTATCATATTGCGTGCACACGAAGATCAAGCACGAAACTAGTTCAAAATGTAATGTGTTTGTTGCAGCTTAATCCGGACGAAATGGAAGGGAAATGGCCACTGACTATGTTATATTCTCTTTATTATGAATTTGCAAAGATTGAACCTTTCGGAAGAGTCGGTGGTATCAGAAACGAAGCTACATCGTCGAAAAGTATGTTTTAACTAAATTATCTTGTCCTCTTGGAGTTATACAAACAGCGCTACATAATAATTATTAAGTATAATGTAATTATACTTCATGTTCGAAGTTAATATAACAGAAGTTATGGTAATTTTTATCATAATAGCTTCTCTGATAATTATATCAATTTCTATTAATCCGGATAAATTACTTAATCTTTTCAAATACATTCTCCTAATATGCTCTAAAGTTTGTAACACTACTATTTCCCGTAAATAAGGACATAGTAACTATATATTTACGTATACTCCTTTTACTGTAGAACTTTCTTAAATGAACTTCTGAAAACTTTCTTCTGTAAGATATCAAAGTTTGTCTATTAAAACTTGGGACACCTTGCGCAATTAAATCTTTGTAAATATAATTCTTACAAAGCATATGATCATAAATACGGAAGAAATTATACTTATAGGTTAAAAAACGATCGATATTCGTGTATTGTATTGATTAATTATATCATTTCTGGTAAATTATACATACAAAAAAATGTAAGATAAAAATATGTCAATAGAGTAGGAAAAATTTAAATGACTTAATAAGTTTTGATTTTTAATTTTGATATCAATGTAACTATAAGAAATATTAAGTGTGTAACATTTATCAAACAGTTTGAAACGTCCACTAATTTTATACGGTATTGAAAGCAAATTATCGTGTAATTAACTCAACGAGTTCCTTCTAATTACATAAGACTAATTATGTCATTTTTCTCCTTCTAGTGGAGCTGGTATTCCGGATGTTCAATTACACTCTTGGCAAAGATCTATTCCAGAAAGGCGTTAGAAATTTTATACAACAAAATTCGGAAGAGTAGTAATTGTTTTTATCAATTAGCCGGGAAGCAATTCTTAAATGCAAATTTTATTATTGGATTTTACTAATTCACATTGTTATATTGGAATAATGACTATCGAAAAAATTATAATATTTTTTGATGCATTTATATCTTATGAAAAAGGCTAAAATGGAAAATATTCTTATTACATTAAATAATTCTATATAATTGTATACTTTTTATTACTTCTAAAATATATTCAGGTTATGATTTTGTAAATATTTTAAATTAGCATGGAAGTCGTTTTCTTTCTTACTTCGTGTTAATCTGTATCTAACATTATCTAATCTTTTATTTAATTTAGGTAAAGTTTAAATTTCGCAAAACTCCAAAAAGTTTTCTAAAAATTCTTATTTGAAGACTTTCGTGTACAAAATATACCCATATAAAAATTTTTTTAATTTTCAAAATGAGAAAGAGGAAACACGTAAACTATAAAATTTGTATTTTATTCTCTCTTTTATTTCCAAATATCTTTCCGTTTCTGAACATACCAAAATAACGATAGCATTAATAATTTTCTCGTAAATTTTGTATTAGAAATTCCAAACATTTAAAGAAAACATTTTATCAAAAAATGAATCGTTTTCAGAAACTTTGCTTCCCGGCTATTCTTCTTAACTTCATCCTTTATTCAATTTTCTTCAACTGCTAAATATCATTTTTTCAGGAATCTGCGAACATTCTTTGCAGATGACATTTACAGCCGATTAAACGATGTCGCGGCTGAAACGGAAATTTTACCAAAAGGCTTGACAGTCAACTCAATCGCAGGGCCGTGGACCAATCGAGATAGAGTACCATTGGTCACTGTCATTCGCAATTATGAAACTCAAACAATTACACTTAGCCAAGTATGTATGCACGTTACGTTCTTAATCTTATCCAACAAAAACGCTGTTCACCTCAGGGACGCGGAAAACGTAACGATGACATGATTTTCGCACGGATAAAGCATCAATGAAGAAGAAACGCGGTGCTGATTTTATTTGTGAGCACTTTGAGTAAAGTCGATTCTCTTCTTGCATAAGTAGCGACAATCTGTAAAGAGGTTGATCGAAACGAGAGACAGAATGTATATGTGACGATTGTTGCAAATATAATGTCAAAATGTAAATATTAACAGAGAAAAAGAAACTGAGGACCAAATCGAGCGCAAAAGAAACTTTTTCATCCTATATCGATTTTATTTAGCTTCTAGAAAATAATAGGAGTTATCACGAACAGTCGATATTAGTTTTTATCTTTGCCAAAATTTAATCTGTTATAACTTTTAGCCTATTTATATTACATAAATGTAAATTAATGTTGTAAAAAAAATTTAATATATAAATATACGTATTTAATATAGTTTTTCGATCTATGTTAGATGATATTAATATTTGGCAATATTAATATTTCAAAATTTGATGAAAATTATTTATTATATAATACAGCAATCAGGTTTTAAATTTTTATGAAATATTTATATTTTTAAATCATAGCTTCTTCATTCAAATTCTTTTTTTATTAAAAAGATTATTTCTCATATAAATGTGGATATAATCTAAGTCGGACGGATGTGCAATTTATAGTATAAACGTAGTAATACAATGACGAAACTTAGGCCTTGAAGACAGAAAAAATATTGCCCTGTCTTTAGAGAAACTATCTAAACGATCTCAGTGATGTATGATATAATTGAAATAAAAACTTTAGAGCTGATAACCTTTCCTTTGAAGTGCATTTGTATACTTTTGTAGGTCGTTGTTGATTACGCTAGTATACATCTACATACTTAGTCCCTGAGGTTACATCGTTCAATTATCGCTAAAGAAACAGCAAAGTGAATAATTACAGTCCATGTATATACATATATAGCATACTTGGCGTAATAATCATAATATGAGAATAATGCCAAAACTAAACTACTCACTTTCCATATTTTCTCTATAATAAATACAATATCATAAATTAAGATATTAAATCTAATTTTTTAAATTTATCCCTATTACTATTATTTGTTTCTTTAGATACAATTATATTCTTAAGAGAAAACCAACTTTTCTTTATTTCAAATAATATTATAATAACTATTATTGTTAATATTGTTCAATACATAAATTTTTTCTTATAATTGCTATTCCTTAGCTTTGTAGAGGTTCAGAAAGAAAATGGAATAATATAATACATTAAAGTTATTAAATATACATAATTAATGTTTGTGTTACTATGTTTATAGAAAGTCTACCTCAGGGAAGCTCCACGAGCCTCCACTCCTAAAGTTTCTTATGAATGGGATATACCAGTAGTAATGATTTCCCAAGAAAAATTGGATATTCAAGAGTCTTGTCTCCTATGGCTGACGAAAGGAAATAAAATGAAGAATGTGACAGATATCGCTAATGAAAACCAGTTTATCATTGTCAATCCAGAGGAAATAGGTATGAGAATAGTAACACAAGCCAAAACAAAACATAATGTTCACAAAATTGCTTAATATTTAACTCAAGATGTCCACATTCTTCTCATTATCTACAAACATGTAGTTTCACAGATTTCTTGGTATTTTATTAAATCACTATATTATAAAAATTAATCTTATATCTCTTTTTTGTTTAATGTAATTAATGTAAATTTCCCAAGCTTTTTTTACAATTGTATATAAATTAAATGAAATAAAAATTCAGATTTGCTTTGAAGAACGAATGATAGTTAATTTTTATGATTAAGATTAACTATAGTTAAAGGTGAAAAGCCAGTAAAAGGGAAAGATGTGCAGAACCTTTATTTTTAAAGCTTTCTTGTTAAAAAAAAAAACGGTATAGAGTTACTTGGCTTTCTCAGCAATTGATTTACAATTCTATAGTATACAATATTAAATAGAGTGATTGATTATAGGTATGTTTCCGGTAAACTATGACTCCTGTAACTGGAAAATGTTATCACAGTATTTACAAAGTCCAGACCGAGAAAAGATTCCTGTTTTAACCAGAGCAAAACTCCTTCATGATTCTTGGAATTTAGCATATTCTGGAGAACTATGCTTCAAAATTGCTTTAAATATGACTCTCTTTTTGAAAGAAGAAAGGAGTCACGTCGTATGGGAACCAGTCTTTATGATGATCGATCACGTTGGTAGACGTATCGAGGGATCTCATGTACACTCCAAATTCGAGGTAAAAATTTTTCGTTTACGTTCATTCTTTAAAGTATATACTTCAGAGGTGCTTTTGTTATTTAACTAAAATATAGATAATTTGTTTTTGTGTTCTTTTAAGTATATTTAATTGTATATATTTCTATATTAATTTTATGTAATTTGTTAAAAGCGAAAAATGAAAAATATTTATTAATTTATCCTACATAACATAAGGCACAACTACTATACCCGGTATACTAAAATAACTGGTTTCAAACTTTTTGGTTTTACTATTAATTAAAATATGCAGGAGTACCTTTGGAAAATTAATACTGACGTATATTAAAATAAGAACATGATTATACATTATATACAGATACTTATTTTCATAATCACTTCTATTATAATCACATATCATGTAAAGTTGAATTTACAATTCAAAAGACTTCGATTTTATAAATTTACAATTTTATAAATGTATTTATTTCTCAGAAATCATAAGTTTGCAGTCGAAATTTAATCTTCAATATTACTTTATTTTTTACTTTTTGATCAAAGAATGCACAAATATTATTTGCTAAAATTTATTCTTCCTTATTGCATCTTTATGTTTCCTACACAAAACAAAATTTAAACATAAAATATTCATAAAGCTGATGAGCTAGTAAAATTATTATTATTTCAGGCATACATACGTACCTTGTTAAAGCCTCTATATGAAGAACTCAGTAGAACTGTAGAACCAAATGAACCATCTTGGAAAACTCATATGCGAGGAATGGCGAAAAATTTCCTTTGTCGTGCTGGATACGAACCATGCGTTAACGAAGCAAGGGATCAGTACAAAAAGTGGTTGACTGATAAGGAACCGGATAAAGGAAATCCGTCCGTAACTTTATCACCCTTACCTTTATATTTATAAAACTTATAATTACTTTCATTATAATTATACAGTAATACACGTGGAAATGTATTGTTACTAATAGCATCAAAGCAGAAACTTATAAATCTCTGCAAGTTACTTACATAAAAATTTTAATTTAATGAGGAAATTTAATGCATGTGTGAGAATCAAAATTTCAATATATAAAATAATACTAATACTAATATTACGTCAATTACAGTATATAAATGTTATTCTCTCTTACATATCATTTAGTACTTACAATCTTGCTAACTGCTTATATTACATTTTGTAGATATTAAATTGTATTAATTATTGTTACTATTTCTTACTTCAGAGTTGCCAATGAATTTATTTGCCCAGTATTTAAGTGGGGTTCTGAAGAAGAATGGGAATTTGGACTTCAACGTGTTATAAATTTCCCTCAGAATAGTCCAGAAAGAAAACAAAATGAACGTACATATCTTTTGAAATCCTTAGCTGGTTGTCCAAAAGATACATATAAAATTGAAAGGTATCATCCATAATTTTATTCAATTAATTTATCAGAATGTATCAAGAATTAAGTAGCTTTCAGTTTAAAAAGAAATTATTATATAATATTCATTAAAATGTAAAATTCAATATTTGTTTTAGGCTTTCTATAAATGCTATTAATTGTTTTTAAATGAATCCAGATTAATCTATTAAACAAAATTGTATTGTAACTATACATTAATATAATTAATATAATTTCTTGTTTCTAGTGAAAATTCAATAACAGCATCATACCTTACATTTTCATTTATGTTGCAGATTATTAAATGTAACATTTCTTGATCAGAATGGAAATTTTACTGACTCAGACATCCAACTGATTTTTGTTACATTAAGTGGTGGAGCAGCTGGTTACACAACTCTCTTCAACTTTTTAACTGAAAACTGGGATACAGTGAAACAGAGATTTGAAGATAAAAAACATCTTTTGTACCGCATAGTAGAATCTGCAACTTCCTCGTTTAGCAATCAAAAGGGTTTGGATATAGTTCGTAAATTGTATGAAAGTCATTCAGAAGAATTTCTACCAGATCTTATAAACCAAAAACCTTACAAGATGGAAATAAGAGAATGGAGCAAAAAGAATCTTCCAGTAATTGATACTTGGCTTATGGAAAATTTGCCAAGAGAAGAATTGGAAGCCATTAAAGCTTATCCGGTTACCACTACTATGGCTCCTACCATGGAATAATTAGAAAAAGTAAACTCATAATTAGAAATTGAACAAAAGTATTAACAATTTAGAAATATAAAAAAGTTTTTTAATTTCTGGAGTATTTACAAGCTATATCATGAACCAGTAACACACTGCTTGGTTTAAAAATATAAATAACTTGTTGACTTCAGCAATAACATGCCTTCTAACAGGATGGCTTCTAGCAATAAGATTAAAAATTATTCTAATAATTATAAATACAACTATAATGTAAAATCGTTAAAAAAATCGGATTTAATGATTTGTTAATGATTGTTAATAATTTGGATTTAATAATGTATCATTGTAATTTATATTTTCTTTATTTATTATAGGTACAAAGCTTTTATTAATGTATAATTGCTACTACTATGTATTTAAGTTTGAGTAAATAGTGCAATTACATAAATTGTGAACAATCGAGGCTTGATAAATTTTACAAATAATTTTTGTCTGAAAGAATAACATCATTTGCATCACCTTGATTATTGCTTAATTAAATAAAACTTTAACAACAACATGACTAGCATCTTAATTTTAATTTCTAGTGACAAAAAAATCAAAATTCCTGTTTATTTTCTACTTATATCCTGCTTATAAAATTAATGTCATATTACTTACAATAAATAAACTTATGAAAGTAAGTTGCTTCTTAAAAAATCCCACATTCACATAATGATCCCACATAAAATGAAAAGTATAGTTAATCAATTATTTGCTTTTGGTTTGAAAGATTTACATAATGAAATTATACATATCACGTTCCATATTAGAGAAGTTTTCAGTTAATTTTGTATTCATATAAATCAAAGATAATTTTACCATTATAAGATTCTTGGGTAAATATAATTCTGTGTTCATGTTTGAAACAAAGTAATAGCATAATTAATCTAAAAAATGAAATAAAATAATATTTGTTAAATGTTTACCGTATAAATGGATGCGATATGGCAGTATAGAAAGAACGCTGCATAGAGACGTCTTCTATCGAATGTGCATGCATTATTTTAAGTGAGAACACAAGACATCTTTATGTTACATTCACCTATAATATAAAGATTCAAAGCTACTATAATATTTTATAACATTGACTAAGTACAAATACAGTACAGATCTGACTTCATATGGAATTTCATGTCTCATGTTCTAAAATACCGACCTGGAACAAACTCAGCCTCTACTTTTCTTCTACGTTAAATATAGAAATTATATTTGTTGAAAATACTAAATATTTATGAATATTATCATTAATGAATACTTTAAATTGATGAAATCATTAACAATTCATATTTCATAACATGAGTTTTGCAACTCATATTTTTTATAAAACAACAAGTACCTAAAGCTGTAAGATGGCAGCATATCAAGTTTGTTCGAGATTGTTCGAGATTATCCCATCATTATTCTACGTAGAGAAATATATTCGTAGGTTAAAGTAGAGTCTATATCTCAATGTAAGATGGCTAATTTTTGAGTTTAGTTTACGTCCTAATTTTGTGCATTTCGACGCGTTAGTGAGCAAATGTTGTGTAAACTGATTGCTTTTATAAACCGACACTCCCGGTGGTGCTTCATGAGAGTCGCTAGAAAATATATGAACGCGCTATGTCATTATCCATCATTAATCGAGATTGATTGCATACATTTAATCAAGGGTTTCAGTGCTTTTTTTCAAACTACTCTTGATAGAGGAAAACTAACGTTTTAATTATATTTCAGTACGTACTTTTACGAGAGAAAATGTCATTAATTTGTTAATTAAAATATGTTGTAACATTTTGATGATTTTATTCACTATTTGATACATTATAACCTTATACTTTTTTCTGTTTCTCTTCTGTTCATGCAGACACAATGGTTGAGAGTACTAAATGCTGTGTCCTGCAATGGGCTGATCATGCAAGGTACATTACAGAAAAATTTAGTGGGCTGTTGGCACGTCAGGCACTTGTTGATGTAACACTCGTATGTGAAGAACAAAAGCTACGTGTTCACAAACTGGTCCTAGCATCAAATAGTACATACTTTGAGGTATATTTAAAAAATATATTTATTTTCCTATAAGTGAAATTAATTATAAATTATCTTTCATTTGCATGTTAAAAATATATACATATCTGGGTTATGTCTATAGTTTCTTAAAAAATATTAATAACGTAAAGTATGTTTTTCATTATAGTTTTATAATTATCTATTTCAAGATTAATAAACGTGTATAAATTGATGTTTACAAAAAATTGTTTTATTACTTTGTTAAAAAATGTAACAAAGCTAACTTAAAATATTAGTTAAATTCAGTGCTAATATATAAAAAAAAGAAAAGTTATACAATGTAAATTATATTTAATAATATTATCAATATTAAATTTAGCTTTTTATGTATTAAAACTACTTACAACTATAAATATCTATATCCTGTTATTTTTTTTAAATTGTAAAGTTTAATATAATTTAAAAATAACTGAGTAGCATATAAATGGTAATTGTCTTATGTAATCATAAATTACAAAAATACTTAATCATAAATTTAAATTTATATTAACAGGTTATACGAAAGATAAATTGAAAGCAATTTTATATTTAAAGTGAATTTGTATTATTTAACAATAAACATTTATAATTCTATAAAACAATGAAATTAATTCAAATATATAAATATTATTGAAGTTTGCGTAAGTTTGTTAAAATATCATAATTTAAAATAATCATATTTTATGTATAGGTAGCTTTTTCTCTAAAATTAATTTTGTGGATTTTGAATTTATTATATTATTATTATTATTATGAATTAATATTACATTAAATAAGTTTATGAAGAACACATACAATAGTGAAAACACTTCTCATATCAAATTATGGTCATATATATGTATGCAATTTTATAATATTGTAATATATAATATATCATATCGTAATATATAACAACATATTTTGATTAAACCAAAATTTCAAATTTTATTTAGTTATTGCTTTGTGTATATACATCTATAAAATTATATACAGAAAATATATGGAATACTTATGAAAGGACAATTTTACAGGGATTATGTAATGTTCATATAAACTAAAGAAAGCCTTATATATTGGAATTTCCTTATTTATTTGCAAGCATTTGAAGAAACCATGTTTGATGGACATACTTTTTACAACTTGTGAAGAACATCTATTGAATATAAAGGTATCAAAGAGATAATTTGTATGAATTCAAAATAATGAAATAAATATATGCTAATGTAAATAGCTTTTCAGAGATACATTTTATACCTTTCTTATGTATCAAATAGATATACATAAATAAATGTAGATATATTTCAAAATGTGCATGTATACAATTGTAAAAGTTCACATTTACATAACATTAGAATTTTTAATTTTAGATACCAAAATTTTCTACTTGAAGATGATATTATGATTTAATACAAATGTTCCTCAATCCTTTAAAAAATATTTAACACTATTAAAAGTGTTCTTTGCGCATAGCATCAAATTTTGTAACATACTATAAATATATTATAAATTTTAAAAATTCATTTAATTACACTTAGTTAAAGGTAGTGGTAGGTTAGCAAAAATCATTTGTTCATTGTTATCAGAATTTATAAATACAGCACTCTTTTATCTATTAATATATTTTGTTTGTTTCACTGTCTGATGTAACAGGAGATCCTACAACGAGATTTGGGTCAGGAACCAGTTATATTTTTTAAAGATCTAAACTTTGAAATCTTAAAGGCCATGGTTGAGTTTATGTATTGCGGAGAAACTACAATTCCTTATCAATTGTTATCACCTTTATTAACTGCCACAAAAACTTTTAAGGTTGGTATTACAAATATTAACAAAAATTATTATAAACATAAGTTGCTCCCAAAAGATATTCCAAATAAAATTACAGAAAAATTCTAAATAATTATGTTTATAATGTTTTAAAAAATCTTTTATTATTTTTGTTATTTAAGATGATAAAATATTTTGTGATCAATCATATAGAACTTATATTAATTATGTTTGATATCTTCTTTTCTCTTGTGTTATCTTGAGTTATTATATACCTTTATCTTGTGTTATTTATATTTTATAATGTGTATTTTTTTTATTGGTCCTCTAAAAATTTGCCATAAATTCATTATTAAATGCTTGAAATTTGAATATTTCATATACAAAGTGAGACTGTAGCTACAAATATTTTCAAATTTTATTTTAGTATATATAGTATAACATTGCATGTAATTTCATAATTACTTGTGAGTGTAAACTCACTAAGTAGATTAAACATAAGAAGTTTTATGATACAAATATCAATTGTTTAAAAAAGATGTACATTGGAATGAAATGTTTTATATTGTATTATTATTGAACTATTATGTATGTACTTCTCATCATTTTTTGAAAAATGTAGGGAATCAATCATAAAATTATCCTGTAAGATATGAAAATCATCATAAATTATCTTAAACAAGAAAAGATTAGAAAAAATACACACATAAATATACTAATAATTTTTTATATATGTATAGGTTAAAGAGTTGACAACCGTGGTTGATGCCATGATGAGTTCCAATGTAGGAAATTTTGAAATTAATACAAATATGGACAAAAAAGTTACTGAATCAGAGATTATAAACAGTACATGTAATAATACAGATCATATAGATGTACAGTGTGATGAACTTGTTAACGATGAGTGCTTTGTACTTTGTAATGAGAGCAACAGTGATGTGAATTCAAGTGAAAACCAATCTTTAGAAGGTAATACAACCAGCGATCCTCCTGAACAAGAATTAGAGCATATGTTATATGAGGATTCACAAGATTTTGAAACTAATGCAGAACAAACTAATACATTATTTTCGGTAGGAAATTCTACAAAATTAGTAGGAACTGAGAATTCGATCATATTAACAAATGATAAAACGAAAGAAGTATCAAATAGATACTTGGAAAATAGAATGATAAATAGTGATACATTGTGTACAAATAATGAATTAAAACCTTTATTATATGAACAATGCTGTGATTTTTCAGATATTGATGAGTGTGAAGAAAGTTCTATGTCATTGTCACAATCTTGCCTTCAACAAATTGAAGAAGACTTTGCACAATATAAGTTTGAAGGTACTGATGTTCCTAGTAAAGTAGGAAAATGTGTCAAAGTTTACACTCATAAGAGACGAAAATCTATAGATGACATAAAAAACAAGCTAACAGATGTGAACAATATAATTCAAAATCCGCCATCTACTGATTGTATAGATTTATTGGATGAGCCGTCCACTAACGATATACCAGTTACACTTTTAACCTCATTAGACATGGAAAGTGCTGAGTATATTATAAGTTTGAGTACTGAAAATATTCAATCTATAGTAGGAACTACCTTAGCTGAGCAGCATACATTAAATACATGTAAGAAAATAGAACAAATTATTGAATATAATACCCAACAAGATAGTTTAAATAAAATAGAATTAAATACTGAAAACACTGAAGCTTCTAATTATACAAAACCAATACTAAGGAGAAGCTTGCGATTAAACCAACAAGAAATAGAAGAAACTATAAATAATAATGAAGCTGTTAAAGATCTTCAAGAAAAGGAAAAACACTTTAAAAAATCAAATTTCTCGAATAGAGCAGAATTATGTATTAAGAAAAAACGTAAAATAAAGGTCACAGACCGTAAAGTTCCAGAACAAGCTATTAACGATGTAATGCAGCCCATTAGGAAGACATTTAACAATTCTCGTAGAAATGCTGAGAAATTAATTGCCAGAAAGAATAATAAAAGTACATTGTCTAACAAAGAAAAGGATGAGCAAACAGTTAAAATAACAAATAAATTAAAATGCGACATATCAGAAGCAACAGAAATTGATTCTATTTTTACACTACCTAAATTAAATACAATAGAACATATAAATCGTGCACTGTGGGGAGATATGTCAGATTTTCCAGAAGACTATGAAAATAAGGTGAATTTAATGGAATGTACTCCTAATACAGAAATTCCGTTTGCTGTTGGTTTATTACCTTTACGTACTGCTCTGGAAAAAATGCAAGCAACACCAGATTATCAACCTCGCAAAACTCGTTCATCGGTAGCACCAATAAGGCAAGATATTGATAATCTCAAGAGGAAGAACTGTACTCATTTAGGTAAAGTTACAGATTCTAAAAGACAAAATACCTGCATTAATCATCCAAAAGAAAATGCAAAAGCAGTTTGTCATATTCGGATTAGAACAGCACCGTCGCAGTACGTACGAAATCGTAAAAAGTATCTTTCAACGAATGTAAATACACTGGAACCTCCGACTATTATCAATAAACATTAATAGCTATTAATGTTTATCAAGAAATACATAAGGATAGTAATAAATTTATATCCTTAAATATGAATATCAAAGAAAATAAGAGAACGCGTAATTCTATGCATGTAATTTTGTATTTTGAGAACATATTTTTAATATAAAACTCCTTGTATATATATATATATAAAATATAGATACCGAAAAAAATATGCGGCGAACTATGTAAAGTATGTAAACTATATAGTTCCTTGATTTCAACAAGAATTCAAGATATATTTTTTTTATTATTTGGCCATATATTTTTTAATTTATATTAAATGCTACTATGCGTGTTAAATAATACTGTGAGGGTAAATTCATGTTTTTTTCCTTAATTGAGGAGAGAGATATTAGTATAAAATAGTTATAAAATAATATTTTTGTTTATTACATTTTTATAAAACTTCCTTGTATATTTTTTAAATAATATTCAAGATAAGATTATTAATTAATGTGTGTTCTATTTAATCAACGATATGAAATAAACCTTTTTATTTGTAAATGTATGAAATGGAGCTGTATGTTATACATTTGGTGCACGTATAGGGCTACACATACATATAAAATATATTATGTATATACACGCAATGATATATTTTGTTTCTCAGATCATGCCCATGTTGTTTCATGATGTATTTGAATATTTGAATGTTTTAGTTTGTTATTTTTAAGTAAAACTATAATTTACACAATTTCTTTTTTTCTTTGAGTGTGTGAGAAATGCATACATATCATTTATATTAACATGTATATCTTACCATAAATAAGATCTGTTATGGACATTTTTAAGAAATCTTATATATTTTATATCATTTATTGCTAATCTTATTCATTACTACCATATTCTGTAATCCTCTATAACTAGAATTTTGTTTCCTCTTGAAAACAAAAAAAGGAGAATTGTGTTTTATTATCGTTTTATATTTTGTAAATTTTGAAATTTAATCATTAAATTTTGAATAAATCATTTAGCACCTGTGTGTGTACTAACAAAATACAAATCCACAACAGTAAATAAGTAAAATAAGATTTAATAAAAAAAAATATAGATACATAAGTATGTAATTTTCATATCATATGTTATAGAGGGTTAATATCTTTGTTTAATGATATACTTTATGATACTTTAGTTCTATGTAATAAGTAAATGAAATCATAATAACCCATTATAATAATTTGTGCTGTAAAAGTAGTAACTATAAAACTTCAAAATTATAAAGTGTATAATAATCATATTATGTATGTACTTTATTATTGTTTATAGTTTTTAAATAGCAATTGTATCTAAACAAAATTATTTGTATTTATACAACATTTACAGTATTTTGAGATGTTAGCAGTTGCTGCACAATGTAACATAAATGGATTGTTTATTGCAATAATATACAGATATTTTTTACATAAATTTATGTATACATATACAATGATACAGAAATATATATATATTTTTTTCGTAATAAACATTTTTGATGTACACTTGCGGTATCTTTGGAATTTTTACTAATATTTCAATTATGGATAAGGCAATTTTACGAAACTCTAACGGAATATTATATGGAATTGCGTACTTAGTTATGTCCTTGTGTTCCATATCCTTGTTATTAAACATTTTTATTACTTCATAGATTACATTCAATATCATATATTGCCAGAATAATCATAATAAGGGACTGTGTAATCCGTACGGAAACATATAATATACATATGTATTCAATATGCTCTTGACACTGCGCAGAGGACGAAAACGGACTAAAGAAAGAGAGCCATGTTTATTTATAACTAGTAATTTGATTGGCCGTGCAATGTACACTATGATACATGTACAATCGATATAAGTAAAGTATAATTGTCGTTATCTTAGTTCTCTAATTTCCGATGTACCAAAAGAAGTCAATAAAGTAAGAGCAGAGATAAAAAGCGATATAATGCACCATCAAAATATATCGATAAAATACGAGTAATCAAAAAAATTAAAATGCTTAAGTATTTAACATCCATGAAGACTATCTTTTATATAAACAATTTTGTTAATAATAATATTTTACTTCCAATAAATAGAATCAGGCTAATGCAAATAATAATTTATATGTAACTAATATACAATCTCTATTCTACACAATCAATGAAGGATTAGAAATATTTTCTGTGTTATAGAGTCACCATATATAGGATATGTTTTCATACGTTTTCGAATAAAAGCAGATAAACAATGGAAATATTTTATAAAACTTTATAAAATAATATAATACCTTATAATTATTTTATGATAATTAATTAATTTATGAATTAGTTGGAACACATATCATTTAAATCTATAATCATGCATATACATACATAAATATAAGCGTATAATATACGAAACCTATCCACACATGTGATAAAACACACCAGAACACTGACTTTAACATTATTATTTTAATATTAAACCTTAATATAATTTTTTCATACGCAGATATAAGATAAATGATAATTAAAAAAAAAAATAGTATCAATTGTAATAAATAACTACTTGAACTATTTAAAAAAAATTTTCAACAAAACTTTTATCTCCTTTGATAAATATTAGCATCACTAAAGTTGTAAGATGCATTAAACTTACATGAATTTTGCTTGTACATAACGTATGGTGGTCGATGAAACAGGTAGTTTCGAAATTATTATCGAACTCGCCTGCTTATCACGAAATTTTATAACGAGAGGCTGTATCGACGGGAAAGACATTACGTGGCATCTTATAACGCGTTTATTCTAGTCTTGTAATACAGTTGTGCACACGGTGAAAGGTGCACGTTGGGATCTAACCAAGCAAGTAGGTAGATACATGCTGAATGTTTAGTGCTACAAAGAAGACAAATTCTACCAGGCCGACGCAGCGCAGCTACAGTGCAATCAATGAGCGCATATTGATCTCAACCCTTCACGGATTCTACACCTGCAGGGGCGGATCACTTGAGCATCAAACATAGATATCACGACTTGATTAAAAATATTATATCGAGACATATTATATCATAAACAAACTCCTTGTTCTGTCATGAGATTATATGTTTATTATCTTTAATCAGTATTTAATTGTCCGTATTGCATTTTAAAATAACTATGTTGTACGATTAATTTATAATGAAAATTATACTATTAAAAATATCTAACGACTCTTAATAGTAACAAATTTTAAAAAGTCATATTTATATAATGTCTACGTATTTAAATAATATAGTATTAATGATATCGATATTACAAAAAATTATAAAGAAAATTTGATAAACGTAAAAATATAAAAATTGTATGCAATATATGAAATTCTAAATTTATATTTCCTTGACAATACAAATTTCATATATAAATTATATGTATATTAAATCAAACCTTTTAATAATATTATACGCTGTAATCACAATTGTTATTAATTTGCCGTGTATATATATTCTACAAAAAAATTAATATGTAATGAAAATATTAAATAGCAATAAATTGAATATTAAATAAGAGAAAGTATGAAACATATTTCAAATTGTTTCGTCTTATCGATATATGAATTTCGATATCAAGTTCGATATCTCGCATATGCAATTGTTTAATATCAGTTAATATTAATGGATACTAGAATAAAGAGCATTGGTTCATTCCAACGCCAAATTGTCAGTTGCTCATAGAATTACGTCGGACTTTCTTAGGTGACGTTACATAAAATAAAGTAAGCATAAGGAATCTCATAGTCTAACACGAGCGCCGGAAGTTTCAAAACGATTGCGGTAACGGGTGCAAACTACCAAATTCTTCCATCATTAATAAAAAAGAGACAATTTGTGTATTAGCCCTGAAATTGAGTATCTGAATTGATTAAGAAAGGAACGAACGTTTAAATAGAAAAGCGTTGGAAAGTTGTACAAATGAAAACTCTTTCGGCCTAATTAGATACATAAAGGAAATGAATTTAGGCGCGTTAAAGTGAAGTTACGTAAAAGGCCGTGAGATGTCAGGTCGATCGGTGCCGCGAGCGAACAAAAGAACGGGATTGGTCGCTTCGAAAGTAGTGCCAGACATGTGTTTCGTTTCCCGCCTCGTGGGTTGTTATTGTGTGGGGGCCCCGCCAGTCCGGTGAGTCGAGTGTAGCGAGCATAGGGCCTAGGCCAGAATCGAACTGCCGTTGGGTTGGCTCCTCGGTACGGTGGTGGCTCTGTCCGACTAGTGACCGACCGTGGTCCGTCCGTCATATTCCCGGTTTGAAAGCAAGGTTGCGACGAGTTGTTGCGACGCAGGAAGGTGTAGTGATCTGTGTACGGAGTTAGAAACGGGTTTGCCGGCCATGGAGAAGCGAATAGAGCTCGAAAAACGGGGAAGGAACCCCGGTGAAGTAAGCCGAACCCCACTTTATTTTATTGTACTGCTTTGCTCGACACGAGACCGTACCGCGGGTTGTTGCGTGCTTGGTGTTCTATCGTGCACAGGTCTGAGAGCGGGTGTAGAGAGAGAATTGTGTTCCCTCGCGCGACACCGACACCACGCACTCGCTCTGCGGCACGCCACTGGCTTCTCGAAGACGCACGAGAACTCGGATTTCTTGACGGTGACCGCGTGGCTCCGACGATTTATCGGGCAAGAAGACGTGTTCTCGATGCCGACACGAGATGCTACGATTATCACAAGAGTAACAGGCATGGCGTGGTTCGCTTAAACGGCCTGTCTCCTTCATTTTTCATTACTTCGTCTCTCGATATGACGCGTTTTCTCCTATTGCTTCCCTCTCTTCGTCTCGATATTTTATTTCGAGTTTGTACTCTGTTATCGCGTGTGTCTTTCTACCAGATTCCCGGAAAATTTGAAGAAACTGATACAGTTAGGAAAGATTCCGAGTTGCCAGTTGTTGTATCGTATAAGCTGGAAAATTGAGAAACTCGAAAGCTGATTGGTTCTCTGAATTCAACGAATAGTTGATCAACCAATCGTTTATCAAATTTTCTCAAGTTTTTCTAGCGTACGAAGCTTTCTATTGAATTACGAAGTGTCCCTTATCGCGCCGCAGATGTTATTACGTTCATAGAGAAAGCACTATACAACCCGCAGCTAAATACATTTGAACTTGAATTATTTTATTTACTATAAAACCTATAGTATTATATATACTACATCTTGCTGATTTGTGATGTAATACATCGTAGAATTAGCGTCGTTGGCATAGAAAGTAAAACATGTTTAATCAATGGAGATATTGCTCTTTGCAATGGCTGATTTTTTGTGCTTATTTCGATCAATTTAAGGAAGTTGAACAAAAAATATTTACACAAATATTAAGCATCTAAACGGGTAGTAACTCCATTGTTATTTTCATAACATAGTTTGCCTCGGTTACAATACCAATAATTAATTAATTTTTGAAAACGTATTCAATAATTTCGTAATTAATCAGTTCTATATTGTCTCTGAAATTTTTCTTCTAGAAAACAGGTATTCGAGTTAAAAAAATTTCTAGCATACCTTTCTATTATTAATTTCAAAGAGAAATTAATTTTTTGTATTTAGGTTCTAATGTCGTATAAACACGCGTTTCCCAATTAGAACGTTAAAATAAATTCGATAAAATATTTTCTAGATGATTTTTCGTGTAATAATTTTTCTATAACAGATTTACCTTAAAAATATTTTGGAAAATGTATGAGAATAACGTTGTTTTTTTAGAAAGTTCCTCTATCAATATAGTACTGTATTATTTGTGTGTTTCCATAATCGATAAATTTCTTTGAGAGAATCAAGTAATTTCAAACATAATCGTTTCTTATTTAAAATGCCATGTTATACGCAAGTCGAGTGATCAAATTATAGCGTGGCGTGGCTGTCTCTAGGAGCCTCTCTTTTTAAACTACCGTGCATCGTACGTGTGTTCCTATTAACAGAGGCAACCACGTCGTAGCAGATCGTTTATACGGAATTTTAGAAAATTGTTTGTTTCAAATATATTACAATATCATTAGCAATATGCTTCTTCGTTGATCTTATGTACAACGCAATAGTGAAGTACAAAAAGGCTTTGACAAGATGGTGCCCCTTTCGAACGAATTTCGAAACATATGCAACCTCATATGCATCTGCTGACAAGTTACGGGTGCTTACACATAAAGTATTATGTCAGAACTTAACAGTCCTTTGACCGCGATTTTCGGTATTCCAAGAACGTTAAATCCACCAAGGTCAAATGGAAACTTGAACTTGAAAGAATTTACCAGACAATAAGAACCGAAGATTGTATTTTGCATCGTAATTCATTTTTTCGTTACAGATACGTATATCAGTTGATTTGTTTCTTTCATGACAAAATTGTAATTGTAGTTAATATATGAGCCGAAACCTGAATATAATTAATGTGAAATGTGATACTATTTATAAACTACCGTGTAAAACTCGAAAGGTATATCTATTACATGCAATCTGGCTTGAAAAAACAATAAATCGTAAATCGTATTTTACGCTACAATTCTCTTAACAATAAATATTCTTTTATATCGCCTTTAATATAGGTTTAGATATACATAAAAACGTAATTGGAATTGTTAAATTAACATGGTGACATATTTCTTTTTTAATCCGTGCCATATTTTACACGGTCTACATATTTTTTCACAAGTGGTAAAAGTATATTATGTAAATCAATTATCAGCGGGAAGAGTTGTGCGTGCCATGAGGTGCTGCCATGAGATGCGCGTGCGAGTGAACGTCGCCATTGTCTTCCGGTGCGCGCGAGTGTATTCTTATTGACAATTAGATTTGTCTACATTTTGTAAGATAGCATATGTTCTAAGGTTATTTCCAGTCATTAAAATGTATACGAACGATGCTGAACCGATCATAAGGTTTCTTATCTATCTAATCTCCGATAATGTCTTATGGCGTATTACTGATCACTGTGCAGCCATCTTGGACGAGTCCACTCTGTCACCAACTGACACGCGTACGTTCTCGAGCAGTAAAAAAATCGAAATAATCATTTTTCACATCTTTACCTTGCATTACGAATTTCATTACAACAATTGATCAACACTCGACACCATTATCTAGATTTTTCGATACATTAGAGTATAATACATATGCGTGGGCGTTTGCATCACGTTAACCACCGGCGTTGCGATGCAGTTTATTCAACAGTGCCGTAGCTACTATTTTATGAGCTGTTCCATAAAAAGCAACACGATTTCATATATCATGTTTCATTAATATCAAGTGAAATTTCTTTATTATTATTGTTCTTAATATTTTTCAAAAACAGTTTTTTCGTTTAATTTAAATATTCATATTAACAATAGTAAATATATTTCTTATTAATAATCGGCTTAAATATGTTAGGAAAAATAAACTGCAAATTATTATCAACGATACGAAAATATAAGATTTTTCTAGAAGATTTTTCAGAAATTTCTATTCTTTATACTATTATAAGAATTTTGCATTTCAAATTATCATTTTAACGTACATATCAAACAATCTCTTAACTATTTTCTATGAAATAAGAACATATGTTTTTCTTAAATCAATTTAATCTCAAAATTTCATCAAATATTTCCTTCTATCCATCTCTTAGTTAACTTGTAGCTGTCATTGATCCGCTCCTATAAGCCACGACAACTTCTCGTAAACGCTTCCACTACGATCAGTGCAACGCACGGCGCAGCCAATCAGCCGGCCGGTCGGAATGTCGGGCAGTGAATCTAAGATAAGGACATGCGACGAGGCTTCGCGTGAAAGCGGTTTGTCGTCACTAAAATTTGCTACGCAGCGATATATTCGGCTTTATTCAGAATTTTATTCGAATTTTATGAAGTAGCGATTAACAAATTTTTTTTTTCATTTACTATGTAAAATTGTTTCAGACGATTATATTATAGTAAATAGAATATAGCGTAATTATATTTTTAATATGTAATTTCAAATTTTAGATAAAACGAATTGTATCGAAATTCATTTTAATTTGCGATAAGAAATGAATTTCGATAACATTAGAACTTGAAACTACTTGGATTCGCTTGTCGCGTGCCGCAGTCAGTACTTATCGCTTGCCGGCTTTTCTGATGCCGCTAAACAAGACGCGTCGTGCACTCTACACCATCACCCCTGTATCCCGGGCGCCCCCTCACACTCCCCCTCCCTGTTTCTCCTGTCTCCTTTCTATCTCCCCTCTCTCTTCACCTTTCTCTTTCTCCGATCAATAAAATAGCCCATCTCCCGCGAAAGCTTATCGTCCGTTTGAATTTTAGCGACTATTACCTTTTTCATATACCACCAACTTTTCGTATTCACGCCTTCACTATATACTGAGCTTACAAATGTAATTAAGAATGCAATAGTCTCGTCGTTTATATGGACAGTTTCTGTTCCTGTTCCTTGATCTTTGATATTCATTATTTCATTAATCTTTGTACAATTTATTAAATCTTAAGTGGTTAATGCAGAAACTATATACATAGAAATTTATTATTTCTAATTAGGAAATTTTTATTTATTTTTGGCTTTTATCATTTGTATATAAAGTTACATTTATTGTAAAATATCGTTATACACATTTATTTTCAATAAACGGAGACATATGGTATCTGTGGTACAATTATGAATAGAATACGATATACTATTTTTGTAATATTTGTAATTTACCTACTCTTGTACATTAGTACGATACTTATAAAAAAGTTATTATTTTTTCAGATCAAAGAACTTGTTCTTGACAATTGTCGGAGCACGCATATAGTAGGTCTGACAGATGAATTTGTTGCATTAGAATCACTAAGTCTCATCAATGTGGGTCTTACCAGTCTCAAAGGCTTCCCAAAGTTATCAAGTCTTAAAAAGGTAAGCAAAAAGCATATCTATTATTGTTATCTTAAATGTAATTACAAAGTAGTTATTTCTTGCAAACTTTTAAGAATAACATATAGTGGCACATTTTATATCTTAAATAAAATGCAATGTTGAATATAGAAGATGAATCAAAATAAATACGAATTACTATTATTTCTTATAGCTGGAACTTAGTGACAACAGAATTTCTGGAGGTTTAAATCTTCTTCAGTCAAGTCCCAAATTAACTCATCTCAATCTTAGTGGAAACAAGATCAAAGATCTTGATACACTTCAACCTTTAGTAAGTTTTATTATTTCAATCCTATATATATATATATATATAGGATAGCTTTTTGTAAGTATCAATAGATATATTAAAAATTGTTTTTCTTTGCAGAAGGAGTTTAAAAATTTAAAAAATTTGGATCTCTTTAACAATGAAGTGACAAATTTGGACAATTATAGAGAGAAAGTTTTTAGCCTTATTCCCAGCCTTCGATGTCTTGATGGGTATGTAATGCTAAAGAATTGTTTCATTTGTCTGGTTTGTTTTTTGTTAATGCATTAAAAGGTAAATTTAAAAATATTATGTTATATAGATTTGATACAGACGATTGTGAAGTAGATGACAGCGAAGGAGAGGATGATGAAGTAAATGGAAATGAAGATGGAGATGGAGATGCTAATGAAGAGGATAGTGAGGAAGGTTAGTTAAAAGATGAAAATTAAGTTAAAGATTTATTAAAATAGAAAAATAAAACAAAATGAAGAAAGAGATTTGTTTTAATTACAAATATATAACTTTCTAGTTTCAGATGAAGAAGAGTTTGTCTTTGAGGAAGGTGATGTAGGATTAGAAGCTGTATACAAGGACGGTCTTGAAGTAAGTTATTCATGTTTCAAACTTTAACTTTTTTACTGTATACAAAATGTAATAATTTCGTTATAAATTACATTTTAATTTAAAGATGCTTGTGATGAATTATTAATGTTGTGGCTTTTTATAACGTTTGATTAATGCATGCATTTATTTGATCGTTATAATATAGGATGAAAGTGATGAAGACGACTTCCTCTGTGACGAAGAAGAAGAAGAAGAAGATGATGACAATGAAGATGACGAACAGGACGAAGAAGAAGGTAAATAAGTTTTTTGATTAAGATAGATCCATCAGTTTTATTGTCGTTACTGAAATATTAATCTACTATCTTAAATATTTTATTATAACTGCCATCTATCTATAACTTATAACTGTCATATAAAATACCTTAAAAATGAACTATATCATTCTATCTCAAGTAGTCTTTCTTGTTATTTAAAAAGGAAATAATTTTCGTAGAGTATAATGTCATCAATTTTATTACTTTTTTATCGCGTTATATAGAGTCGTCTCCTGCTCGAGGTAAGAAGAGAAAACATGAAGATGGAGGAGACTCAGGAAACTAGAATTATAAAGAGCAGGCTTCTGATTCTGTTGAATGAGTGTAAAATTCATATAAATAATAACAATAATTGAGACGCCGAGTGAACATCTGGGAATCAAACCAATTGACCGACCAATGACAGACTACAGTTAGTGGTGTGAATTTATCAGTAAATCATTGACTGACGAATTGTCTGTGGAACAACAAACGATTACCATTATGGAGAAGAGGAATGTGAATGAAAATGATAAAGGATATTGATGGCATATAATAGGACTGCATTCCAGTTGGGCACAGCGCGTTTTAGTTATACTAACGATATTTTATATAGAGTATATAGTTAGAGTATTAGTGGTGTTGCATAGTGGGTGAAAGATCACATATTGAAGGACTTGAAAAAGGCAACAATGGAGTTTTACACTTGAAGGAGCGTATTTGTCTGTTAGCTCCAGTCGGCCAAAGGCTGGTCACGCTGGAATGCAGTCATCGTTAATCAGTACTAAGGTTACATAAGTTACATTTTAAATACATTATTATTGTACCATGAATAAGTATAGAGTAAATGAGGAACAACTTTTGTACAGGTTTACACCATACATTGAGGTGCATTATGCCTCTGTGATTTTTGGGACAGAAAATAAAGAGATAAATATATGTTGCTCATACATTGAGCTTATATCTATGAAAGACGTAAGGTAGGAATTTACATCATAAGAATGAGGAAGTAAAGAAAAAAAAATATGTACATTTCGTTTATTAGAATAATAATAGTGTTTGAAATGTATAATTGGTATGAACAAAAACAAATCAGTTTAGCACATAAATGGTATTTTAGTATTTTCTATGTTTCATTGTTTTGATATAAGTTAAATAGTTTTGATATTTTTCAAGATATCTTGAAAGGACTGCGAAGTAATATAAGAACACAATTGATATTGTGGTATTCTTGTAATTTTTAGTAAATTTTAAGTTCCAGGTGTTTATATATAATGGCATTATGCCGCAAATAACATGGCTGTTAAGATTATTGTTATTTACTTTTGGGCATTCCATGTGCTACGTGTTATGCTCTAATATGAGAAATTCATTTGATTAATGACATCATTGTAATATCTTCCCGTTTACAGTTGCAGGCATTCAGTTGCAATGATTAAATGTTTTTTTACATCAGAAAATCCGTAAAATTTTTTATGATCACGATTGAATTACTTAATGGATGTGTATTGTTTATATGTAACAACAAGTCACTAAATATTGGAATATGATATTAAACATAAAGAAAAGAATCAAAATTACTGTAAATCAATAATAACCTTTAATTTCTGTCTCTGAAGTTACCATAGCGCTGACACATCTCGTGATGATTAAAGTGCGAAGTTAATGGGTAATGATTATTAATATTATTAATATTAAATTACAATTATGATTTTTAAAAAGTAACAAATATTTACACTTGCGCTTTCGCACTTTTGAATTGTATTTAAAAAAAAGTCAGAAACGCAAAATTTAGATTAGAGTGGAAAGATAAAATATCGAGAAATAGGCGTAAAAGTAAAAGATGGATCAGACGATGTAGTTAATGGTGAGACTGTAGCAAGTGGATTACTGGACGGACTACCAATTAACTACGTGATCGTGAGTATGGATGGGAGTGAAATAGCGAGTGAGAGTGCAAGAGAAGATCGGTTTTATAAGAAAAAAATTATGGTAGAGTCGAGGATCTGGCGCCTCTTTGTCGCCAGTTTGGTTATGGCCTTATCCAATTTTTCCAAGACTAAAGCAAATTTATATTAGGTACAATGAGTATATGACATGTACAGGTCCAAATCTGTAAATTTCCAATCTGCAATTTGTAATTGCGGCTCGCGCGGATGTATTAAAAGTTAAATTATAAATAATTAAAAAGTTAAATTATAAATAATTAAACATCCCGCGCGTCCCGCGACACATACACTTTTGTCAATTGCAATTTTGGATAGACCATTTACGTAAGGAAATCTATCACCTTCTATTATCAGATCTATTACATCTCTGTATTGTCTGTCTGTTCCGTTGTTAAAGTGGATCTTTATCATAACGTTTGTTTATTTCGAGCAATCCTCATCACAAAATAAGAAAAAATAATTTATTAATAAAATCATTTACAAATCAAGGATGATGTGTGATAAATATTATTAATATGTTTTCCACTCTCTATATAATCCATATTTATATATATAAAATATTAAAAATTTTATTTTTTCTTTTATTTTCCTCTGTAATTCATGTAATATGTATATGGCATCTATATATATACATATAACGAAGATGTAAACAGTAAGAAATATTTTAATTTTGAATATAAAAATCATAATCATCATAAATATTATATATAGTTATGACATTTATATTCAAAATAAAAAAATTTTGTTTTAACGTTTTCGTTCTTTCTGTGTCTGAAATCATTTATATAACTAATAGTTGAAATATTTAAAATGTCACTCAATTAATTTTATATTTTAGGTTTAATTTTGTTTTTAATCTAAAAAAGGGTATTTTTATGTGCATTAATTTATAAAAATGTATTATAAACATGTTTATACTACTCATATAACGTTTAATATACATATATATAAGTATATTTGCTTTGACATTATTGTAACCTTATACACATAATTAAACACTTATATCGTTACAGTATACGTATATAAAATTTATAATTCTTAAGAATCCATTTAGATGGTAGATAAGTAAATTAATATTTGAGAAGTTCGTACTAAATTTTTCAATCGTATAATTAATGTATATTTAAAGTAATTTTTCGACTCAGTATCCTAAAATTAGTTTCAAGTGAATTTTAATCCTATTGGATTTTTTTCATTCATCTATCTTTACCTTTGTTCTACTGTATCAACAGGTGAAATACGTGAGAGCATGTACGGTGCTGCCAATAGACGACGCCCTGTGAAAGTGCGGTAATTCATGCTCGGCGCGCAGTTTCGTGTCGAGTCTTCAGTGTTTCTCCGCGCTTCCGTTCGTGCGTTTAGGTTGTGGTTCGTTGTGGAAGCGAGTAACATCGGTTTCGAAGTTGAATTTAGTGTTTTGCGGAGAGAAGTAACAAAGTCATCGTTTTTTAAGTAACGTGAAGAAAATGGCTGAAAGTAAGGGTGCGTTGATTGCGAAAACAGTGCAAAAACATGCAGGCAGAGCGAAGGAGAAGGTAAGTGCTACGAAAAGGCATACATACATTTGTACGTTCGTAACAGGTTTCTTCGGAGAGCATGTCAGTCCTTTGTACACTGCGAACAAAATTGTGCTTTTACAAATCGTTTCAACCCTCGGTGCTATATATTCTATGTTTCAACGTGTTTGAAAGAATGGATATTACAGTGTGTAGCCTCATAACCCCCTAGATAATCTGCTTCGTTCGTATAAGGTTGTAAAATTTGACATCTCACTGACAACATGTACTTATGTATTGTAAGAGAGACTGTATCCGAATCTGCGAAGAAGCCGGTAACAATTCGTTGGATTTTCTTGTCGCTCGTACAGAGGTGACTTATATAAGCGGTAAACATGTACGAGTTATGTAGCAGAGTTTCATTTAAAATGACAATTATGCAACTCTTGGGCCTAGTTCAGCGTAGTAATGCATATGTTACAGGTGCATCTTCAGTGTTAGTCCGCACACTATTCAACGAAATACGTTATTGTAAGCTGTAGATTATCACGTGACACGAATATTTTACTCTCTGTCGAATGCTTACATTTTCAAACTTGCGAATTTCTTAAAATAGAATGAGCTACAATCCCGCCAGTGAATATAATCTTAGTCTTTGAAATCTCTTTTCCGTTATATATTTTTTCAAAATTATTTTTTACATCGTATTATTATAATGCACGTGTCAGCATATATTTCAGTTCTTGGAAATTACAAAAAATCGAGTTAATGTAATGATACGCTATACACTTCGTCAGTGTATTTTATCGAATTCTTCTTATAATATTATACGTTAAATAATTAAATTAAATACATTCAATCTATTTGCACGTATTCTCTGCAATTAGAAGTAGAGTTGTGGTTTCTACAACGTTTTATATTATATAACCGATTCCTGACAAGAGTTGTTTCATTCGTATGCTTTATTTTTTAGGAGAAAACGGATGACATATCATTAGTTTCGTCCAGTTTGTACCTAACAGTACTGTACGGTACTACATGATACACGTTAGTACGTAACGCTTGTATTAAAAACGTGTATTGAACGTTATTGGTCAAAATTTGTATTACTCAGGTCTTGCTGTTATCGAATATTCGGCTGCAAAGGTAAAAATTATGAATAAATTGAAACATTTAAAATTTTACAATTTAGACCTTGAGCCAACATTTTTAAAAAGTTTTTCATTAATAGACTTGCCATTATCTTTGAATATAATGTAACCTTTTCGCGTAATGGATTCGTGGTATTTAAATTTTGGAGAAATATTTATTAATGATGTGTAAGTTTCATCTATGCCATGTGTTATTATCAATTATTTCGAATTTAAGTTTTATTAATATATTTGTATGCCTAGGTAACGTAAAATATACATAAACATTATATTGGCTGTTCCAGCGAAATGATTCAATATGATAAATTTATCACATTTATTTGTGATTTATTTATCAGCTATCATATTTTTCAACAACTTGTTTTCTTTTAATATTTGCCTGTTTTATCGAAATTTCCTGATTAAATTATAAGGAGTTATTGACCCAATGTAAAATGACCTGGAAATTAGTTGATGATAGGGAAAGATCGTAACACATACACCGTTAGTCCGAACAGTATTTACCTTCCCTGTATTATCACACATTTAGAGATTATATCAATATACCTTTCACGGTTTCCTTATAACATTTATGTGTACAATTGATGGTCGAATTGTATCATTGTATAAAGTAAATAATGGATATATCAACTTAATTTAAAATTTCATTTAAGACTATAGTTTCTTATAACGTTTTCTATGCACAATATATAAATGCAGATTATAGTACACTGCAGTTATAATAATTTAAATAAAAATGTCCTACATATAATAAAAGTTACAGAACAGATTTGTTATATTTACCAGGAAAACGTATAAACGCTATTGTACAAAGATATCTATTGATCCTACTTAGTTTGTTAATAAATAATTTAATAAATAAATAATTTGTAAATAAAACTAAATAAATTAAATCGTTTTAAGTTCAATCAAAGTGAAGTTTTTAAACCAATTTCTCTTTCTATTCAATTTCAATTTCTCCAAATTTCATATAATTGTAGCATCTGGCTGGAAAAAAATAGTAGAAAATTATTCAGCAAATTCTTGGAACTTCCATTCGTCATTAAACTGTGACAGTTTAATAACGTAAATCAATTAAAAGTAAATAACAAATGAAGCGTCTTGTCAACGTGACTTTGTTTCATAATATGTCAGCAATATCTTTATATGGAAAAAGCGTTCTTTAAAGGTTGATATGAAGTGGGTCATTATATAGGGTACGCAAGTACATAACTTGCAAGGATCATTGATTCCTTGGAAGCGCGCTCGTTTTGCGTTTAGATTCTCAACGAAGGAAAACACGCCATTGGTATTTACCTGCGATATACCGTAAGACCGTGTAATTCGTAGGTGTCTTAACTTGCTTTCATGATGCTGGTTATACAGACTTATCTGGTAGAACCGGTCTATGGTATTGCCATGCTAGGGCTACCACTCTCGTCCGAATCGGTGAGTGGTTTTCAACTGAAAAAAAAGAGGAGAAAATCGAGCTTCCCATTCGAAAATTTGTACTTAAAAATCTGTGTCAGTCGACGAGATTTAAGGAATGAGAATCGTCAATTGGTCTTTAATTTATAATCGGTAAATTTAATAACCAACTATTTAAACTATACGACGTCGTGATTTTAGAAATTATATTTATATTTATGAAAAACGTTTTACGATAAGAAAACGAATTCAAAGACGAGCGAGAAATATCTCTTGTTAAAAGAATTAATTATAAGTTATAACAGTTGCAATGAGAATTTATTTAATTTCCGATCCTTTAAGTTTCTATAGATCTCGTTGGAGAGTTTTGATGATTTTAGATAAGATCATATTGAGAAGGTCGAGGAATGCCTCTTCTGAAAATATGGTTATCTTTCTCTTTTAGATAACGAGTAGTCAAAACGTTCTAAAGTTAAGTAGCTCTTCAAGGTATTCTGCGTGAAACCTTTCTAAGACTTTTCGTATACTTCGAGGAAGCTCCGTGAAAGGATTTCTTCTCGTCGTATCTGCTTCTTCGTGCACAGATGTGTCATTAATTAATAATATTTTATTCGTACGAATATTATTATTTAATACGAAGCATATTATATTTGTTACGAAAACACCTTATCACATTGTCGATCAATTGTTAGCGAAATGTTCGAGTAAAGTTGCAGAGTAACTTTATTCAAATTCAATGAAGTTACAAAATTATTTTATTCAAATTCGGTGATATTCAACGATAAACATCTACGTAATAATCTTCCAAGTAAATGAGTAGTAAAGATACGAACATTTCTTCACAATGAAATTTCTATTTGAATTTACCGTATCACAATAAAATACCAAAACGTAACATACTTTCCAAATTTTCATTATGGCCATTGATAAACTTTGCTCGAAAAACTTTCTAAAAAAAATGAAATTGAGCATCGCATTAGCTGTACACGAAATCATAATACGTTCGCATTTAATACTGTACTAACAGTAATCATCGTCTAAAAACCTAAAGTCTTTAACACGTTGACTGCCATGGGGGTCACCGGTGACCGACACTCGATTTCGCTATAGCGCTGTGGGGCCCACCGATGACCGGCGACGCAGCAAATATTAAAAGTACATAATTATAAAAAAAAGGACAATGTAATAATTGTCTACAAGCCGTGGGGGTCACCGGTGACCGGCGACGCAGCAAATGTTAAAAGTACATAATTATAAAAAAAAAGGACAATCGTAATAATTGTCTACAAGCCATGGGGGTCACCGGTGACCGGCACTCGATTTGGCTATAGCGCCGTGGGGGCCACCGGTGACCGGCGACGCAGCAAATATTAAAAGTACATAGTACGATTGTTTGAAAAAAGGACAATCGTAATAATTGTTTACAACGCCGTGGGGGTCACCAGTGACCCTCACCGCGAAAAATGCTTCAAGCATGATTTTATAACTCATTTTATTTGCTGCAAATAATATTTCAACATAATATGCATCGCATAATGAAAAGTTCACGTCGGTGCCTTGGGGAAACCATGGAAAATTCGTCTGGCAGTCAACGTGTTAAACAGGATTTTATCGTGTCAGTTTACGTTTACGAGCAATTGTCAAAGGTACGTGACATTAAGATTTTTATGAAAAATCTGGCGTCGATAAAATGCGTTCGAGCGAACATTGAGAAATTAGCGTTCTCGATGACTTAGGTGCTTTTTCATATGGCAAAGTTGTACAGATAAGCCAGGATCGATGTTTCAAAGAAAGAAGGGACGATAGATTCGATCGCGAGAGCATTGGCACTCGCACGTAAAAAGTTCAGCGAGTCACTCGAGGCGAGGAAAGCCAGTGCTCCTATGTACTAGAAACCAAAGACCATTAACACAGCAAACGATGTTGCGCCTTTTCTCGTGCTGTAGAAATGCAACGTATCGTGCACTGTATCGGAATTTAGCTTAGCATTTGCACGAGTACCGGTGAAACTGAGAGGACGATTGATCGTCTGTAACGAAGATGGGAAAACGGGAGTCGAATGTGATCCGTGATCCTGCGAAGGACGACAGAGGAACTTCAAATAATCGGTAGAAATTCGTAAGCTCGATCGCGTTCTGTAATCGCATAATATTGGCTTGGCAACTAAGTGATTGCGGACTTTGTCAATACCATCTAATGACGAAATCCGCAATCGCTTAGTTACCAAGCCAATATCTTCGATCGTACGATGAAAGAAATTTCGATTAGGATTGGAAATACGTAACTGTGAATTGATATAATTCGAGCGCGGAATTTTATGCAGATTTATATCTTCATAGACACGAGCAAGGAAATGGAATTTAGATAGAGGTTGGATATTATTTATTAAAAATTGTAACGAGTATCTTTCCTAAGGATGTGTTATATATTTTCGTATACCATGCGCATTCCGTACATTCTTGCATCGTGAAGTTTCAAAAAAATGCATAAATATTCGCAGTCTAGTTGTAATTGGTATTTTAATTGATACGAAGCTATTTAAAACACTTGTAGAAACTTTTCTGGATATGTCGGATTTATTTATTTATGTTGTACGAGAGATTTTGCAATTTCATTAGCACTGTAGTGAAACGTGATTATCACGATTATATTGGCGAAGTGAATTTGCAAATGGATAAAATTACAAGATATTTATTACGAACAGATCGAGGTATTTCAGCAGTCAATTATTCATTACATTAGCAAATTACAGTACTATGATATCACCTTTGGAATTAATTATATATATATATATATATATGTTTGAAACTATTACTCACACTGTATACTAATTTTTTAGTAAATTTCATATTTTTGAAATCTTCTAATCGCTTTCGAATATTTTCAACGTAATCGCGGTAGGCGTAGCTTGTTACGGCGCCAATCAAGCGTGATATATTTATAAGTATTCGCATAATTTCGAGAGTCACTGTATACTCTGTTATATTTTTGTTATATATTCGTAATATTTATGTTATAGGCGAAATTTTTTCGTCGATGAATCATCGTTCAAATATTTGTAGTTGAACGACAATTCATTCTTCCTATTCAACACTGTGTGTGCTATTAGCGAAATAAAAAGTATCTTGGACATAGTTTAATTATCCGCGGTACATCGATCTACTTCGTTGATTTATGTCTTATTTATGCGATGAAAGGTTCCGGTTCCTTCGCTTGTTGATCGGTTTTAGAAAATAAGCCGCTCGTGTCGGACGAAGTACCAATAGATAGCATCGAAATCTTTCTTCACGTTTATTCTCTCGCTGTGCTCGTAGCAATGCACTTTATTTTCTAACCGTACCTTGAAAATATGAAAATAATGAGCTACTGAGAGTGTTTGCACAACAGTATACCCACGTAGATTAAAGATAAACACGCAAAGAGATCCTTACTTAAAGAGAAATTCCATACGTCAGGTACGTATTAGATAAAATTTTTAATCAAATGCGAATTGCATTTGGTATAGTAGTTTATAATGTCGTGGACATGATATTATCAGAAGTAGTCGATGCAAGTGTTACAAATAGGAAAATATAAATTCTAAGATTTGAATTTTGATCTTGATTTGATCTTCATTACATGTTGGGAAACTAGTTCCATCGTGGAAAAGTATCATTTTTCTAATATGTTTTTAGTAGATAAATTTAAATTCAATTAATTTATTCGAACAATTATTCAATAAGAATTTATTCAAATAGTTATTTACTGTTTTATATATAATAATTATACGAATTTACTATTTGAATAATTTCAATCAATTATTTAAATTCAAATAATTTATTCGAACAATTATTCATTCATATTATCTAACAAGTGTTTGTTCAAATAGTTATTTATTGTATTTGTACGTCTAATAACATACGAATAATTATTTGAATTATTTTAATCAGTTATTTAAATTCAAATAATTCATACAAATAATTATTTTATCGTATTACTCAAGTATTTATTCAAATAGTTATTTCTTGTATTTGTACGTCTAATAATGTGCGAATAATTATTCGCATTATTTTAATCAATTATTTAAATTAAAATAACCTATTCAAATAATTATTTTTTCGTATTACTCAAGTATTTATTCAAATAGTTATTTCTTGTATTTGTACGTCTAATAATGTGCGAATAATTATTCGAATTATTTTAATCAATTATTTAAATTAAAATAATCTATTCAAATAATTATTTTTTCGTATTACTCAAGTATTTATTCAAATATTTATGTCTTGTATTTGTACGTCTAATAATATACGAATAATTATTTGAATTATTTTAATCAATTATTTAAATTTAGATAATTTATTCAAACAATTATTCATTCGTATTATTTAATAAATATTTATTCAGATAGTTATTTGTTGTATTTGTACGTCTAATAATATACGAATAATTATTTGAATTATTTTAATCAATTATTTAAATTCAAATAATCTATCCAAATAATTTATTCAAATTATTATTCATTCATATTATTTAACAAGTATTTATTCAAATAGTTATTTGTTGTATTTGTACGTCTAATAATATGCGAATAGTTATTGTAATTTATTATTAGAATTATTTAAATGAAATTATCTGAATTCAAATAATTTATTCAAACAACTATTTGAATAAATACTTGCTAAATAATTTAAACACAACAGTATGTAAATAATTACATGTATAGACAAATTTATTGTATTAAACAATGACAATAGTATTGTATTAAACAATTTACTCAAATAGTCCGACAATCGAAACAAATAAAATTTCTAGCTGTTCGAAAAAATTGTATCGAATTCCTTGATAAATTCAAAGAAACATTCGCAGCCGCAAATTGATCGGCTAAGTACTTCCGCGAGGTGTTGTTCACTGGAAGCAATCCAGTTCGTAAAGTTAAGGGGAATCGGTGGATGGTAGACGATAAAAGTGATTTCGAGTCGTGAAAGTAAATAATGGCTGCATTAAACTTTCTCGGTGTCTCAGTTCTTTTATTCAGCAGTTGACTGTTTTTCCTTGGACGGACGTATCCGTACGATGATTCTGCGCGTTTCAGCAACAAATACCGGGGGAATCGCATGAAAGTGTAGAGAGACGGAAGTCTCCATGCTCAAAGTCTCTCCCTAGGCTACGATTTCTATCGTGTCAACTTCGCCTACCAGTTACTATTCTCGTCGCCGTGTCCCGGACGCTTTTGCTTCGTGACTGCCGGCAAATATATCTACGAGCTTGCAGCTTTCGAAGACATTGCCTCACCCTTTGCAGTTCCGTTATATTCCAATTTTCCTGAAACCCAAGCCGCGATGCGTACGAAACCTAGCGATTAAATTTCACCATCCAGTCTGCACTTTGTTTTCATAATCGAAAAGTAGTTGTAGGAAACACTGTAAACATTGAAAAAAGTTGATTTCTTTATTGGACAATGCCCTACATAGCGATGAGAATACCGTAGTATAGAATTTAAGTGGAATTTCTCTTTCCAAATAATTGTTAACAATGTTAGAATAAGGTGGCACAGCATCGTCTCTATACAGAAAGATATAAATGCAAATAAATGTTAGTTAATCGTTTTTCTTTTTGGCTTCTGTCTGTGCCGTACAGACGAATCAATGGGATATTAAGTTTCCTTTGCAACTCAGAGCTGGCACATACACTCTTTTCTACAGATACACTTCACGTTTTAATGAATTTGTTATCTACGTTGATGCATGAGTTTTCCTTTCCTCCTGAAGTGAAGTCCTGGACCATTTTCGTGTCTTTCTGTGCAAAATTATCATAAGAAGACTGTTATCGCGATACAAAGAGCGCGACAGGAAAATAATACACAATTGATACGAAATAAATAATAACAGGATAATGTCACACCGAAATTAAATATTCCTCCTCAAGAGTCTTGAGACGAATTGAATTACAAGTTGCAAATAATTAAACAAACAATATCGATCGTTGGAACGTTCTTTTAGTAAAATAAAATATTTTTATGGATTTCTCTCGCTTGGATTTGATTTTACTTTCTCTACACATTCTCTGTACACTGCGTGCCAGTTTCACTGCGAAACTTCGACGTTTTCGATTCTCGCAATTCCCAATAATCGCTCGATATTTGATCGCCTTTTTGTATTATTATATATATTTTCGTCGTATTATATATTATATTTTATTATCGCTATTTTGTAGCATAGAAGTTAAATATACCTAATATTTATTTAAATATATTTTTCAATAAAAATATGTGTCTGGAAATTTGTCTTTAACGTGATCGATTTAACTACGCGGTGATTTAATTTGACACAGTTTAATTACTTTTAATAGCTCTGACGTGCATTCAAAATTAGCAGATCTTTATGGAATCGGGCAAAGTTTCTCAATCACCTGTTACCGATGAATCTTGTTGGCAAGAAATTATCGTATCAGCTATCGTAACTTTCCCTCAGGTTTATTCTTGCTGTTCCTTAATTTCCTTCAATATGTTTGGACGTAGTCCAATTCCAGTCGCCAGACACACGATGGAAAGCACAGATTCGAATTAATTGACGCAACTGTCGTAATTTAACGGCAAGCAACGGTTCGTTGGGCGAAAAATTATGCCGCTTGTTTTTTTTTCTCTGTTGCAACATATCACGAAAAATATAGAAATATCGTTTAGGAGGAAATTTTCTTTTCAAAAATATCTCAGGTCGAGTTGTTTCTTATATCAAAATCTCGGGAGGATGGAGTGGAAGGACAGGAAAATTCTAGCCAGATTCAGGTGTGGAAACGAGACCAAAGCGAGGGAATACTGGAAAGAGGAGGGAGAAAAAAACTACGTAAAAGAAAAGAAGAAGACCTGAGACATGTAATAGAAGAATGTGAAATAACGGGTGAATCAAAAGACATGGAAAAGACACTGAATGAGACTGGAGAAGGACTAATGGAATTAAAAGCAGTAATAGAGAAGAGAAGGTCAAAGGCAATACAAGACGGGGAGGAAAGATAAAAAGGTAGCACAGCAAGGCGGCAAAAGACCAAAAGTGGCAATAATGTGTAGTCATAAGTTTCGAACGCTTCCAATCAAAAACTCTAAGGTCCCTTATTAACACACCCTGGAATGTCTCCAACGAAGTAATACATAAGAGATCTTAAGATACCTACAATCAAAGAAGAAATATACAAGTTCAAAAGCAGATACAACATAAGACGCAGACTAAAAAGAAAATACCCTTTAGATTAAGCACTAAATTCAACTAGATACATCTATTATATATTATATAATATAATCCAAGTTATTGTACTACGCCAAATGAAGTTTTAGTTGACTACCAAATAAAGAAAACAAAAATAAGTTTCGATAGTTTGTAGTCGTTAGTTTTAGCTGTTAGAGATAAGAATAAGCTAAGGAGAGCAATACAATAGAGTAGATAAGAGGGGAGGTAGATACATGAGGAGCAAAATAAATGTAAGAAATGTAAGTCGAAAGTTCGTCCAAAGCCGAAATACACGGACTAAAATAAATAGTAATAATAATAATAATAACATTAAAATCTCGAGAAAGTATTAATTACACGAGCGTATCGTTGTGTTGAGAAATTAATAGCATCTTCTCCGCGATAGACCTATAATGATTTTTGAAATGATAGACGTTGACTTTCTAGAATTATACCTATCCTACCCATTTTCTTAAGTCAATTACAGAAATTACTGTTCGATATCACGCAGTCGATTTATTGTTCGAAGCAGAAAGAGAAATCAGAAATGAAGAAGGGAGGAATGTTTATTTCCAAATTCATCAGTCTTTGCGTAAATTAAATCTGATTTTCTACTTACTCAAGCTAAGCAAGCAGTTCTCGATAACGCACGTTTGGTTTAATAGCACTAACAAAAGTAAATCTATCGATCTATTAGGTTGTCCGAAAAGTTTCTTTCGTTTTATCAGGAAATAATTGTGGCATAACGTTTTTTGTTTTATATTATTTTGTCGAATTACGTACGATCCATTTTCTTCTCTTGAGATAAACACCGCGATATTTTGACTCGGTTTCACGTTGTAAAAAACTCGTTCGCGAAAGAAAGACACTTTCCGGTCAACCTAATAGAATTGCTATTCGAATGAATTATACTACTCGATGATTTGATATACCTGTGACAAAAATACATTTACTAGTTACAAGTGTTTTAATACATTCAGAAAAGAATTAATTCGATGACGCTGCTACAAACAGATACAATGGATACAAAAACGTATTTGCGCATATCCTCATTTCCCAATGAGGCGATTTTTCATCACGTTTCTCCTTCATCTTTCGTGTTATTTTTCGTTACAACATTCAAATTTTTGTAATAACGTAAAAATACTGCCAAGTAAATCTCTAATGTACTTGGATGTAATTAAGTAACGTTCAAGTACTTCTCGTGTCCATTGTCTGCGGAGCAATAGTCTCTCGAATAATAAAGTCACCGTGTATAATAATCACCGATAAAATAATCAGGAACCAAAACTCATCGAATTTGTACTAAACATCAGTAGCTGTGCTAATGCAGTGGCGGATAAAAGAACAATACCCTACGAATTTTAGTATTTTTCATACTAAAAAGCTTCTATCATATTGGTAACAGTCATCTATTCTACAGCATACAGTGTGGATAATATTTACCCGATTGATTTCCATTGTCAATAACTTGAAACAAAATAAAAAGCAACAGTTCTTTTAGTTCTATTTGAAAATTGTTTGTAGAATATATCTAATACCAGAATAGCAGATATTGCAGATATAGTCCAGACACAAAGGTACGTTCCTTTCTCGAATAGCATCTTTTAGTTGCTTAATTGTGTTTGGTTTATTGTCGTACACTTTACAGTGCAACTTGGCTTATCCGCACCTCGTTTCTACAAACAAATTGAGACCCAACCTCGGATATACGAACTCCTAAGAGAGTCTCTTATTATTCGAACTGAGGCGGAGCTCCTATACGAACGTGTAAGGATCTGTGATATATTTTTTCTGTAAGGATTCTGTAAGGATCACGGATATATTTTGTTCTTAGGTAATTTTTCCAGAATATTTATTATCCAATACGTACATCCATACATGGTATAATATTCAGTTACAAAGTAGAAAATATTTCATTCTTACCAAGAATAAAAAATCGCAATGAAAGCAAGGATCGTGTAATCGTGGAAACAGACTCGGTTACGACAGTCTCTCTCGTACCCGAACTTGTAATATAACGGGTGGCGATAGCTGGTGGAGCCTCTATTATGCGAACTATTCGGTTATGTAAATTTCCTTGTTGCCCGAACTGTTCCAATAAACCAGGTTGCAATTTACTTTCAAGAAAATCCCATAGGAAGTTAACTGCGGTTAAAGCTGGTAGTAGGTTGCATAAGGTGGTCGCCGAGTTACCTTGACAAAATATTTTAACGATTTCTGCTCGCTATTGAGCTGTGTGACGCTGTATGATTATTATTTCTCCATGGAGCCATAAAACTGTTGCTAAAGCGCAACAAAACATCTTTTCTCGTCTCTTCTTCCACATTGGCGGCAGTTTAAAATTGGCCACTTCATACTGTCCACCCTTTACACTCTGTTTGTTCACTTTTCTTACTAAATTCAAATGTATCTGACAAAATTGCGCTGTCCTTTTGTATTTTACACTTCTTTCGACTTTTCGTCGAGAATTGAAATTGCTGAATTTGTATCATCCCCCTTTATATTCTATTTATTCATTTCTCTTGCTGGATGCAAACTCATCTCATCAAATTCGCCTGCCTTTTTATGTTCCATCAAACTTCTAAACTTTGTAAACTTTCTTTCGTCCGCCACTGTTCTCATTTCGGACAACGTGTGTCCATTCGCTTGGCGACTATCCCCGATAGAAGCTTGTTATCTTCGAAGGGTTGTCTGTCGACCGTGCAAGCCAGCGCAAAGGGAGGAAAACGTAAAATGGAGAAGCGATGATGCTGGCCCGGGTCCAGCCGAGTTGGTTAACTCGGTATAAATACGGAACGGCTGACGATAAATGCAGAGACCGCTTCTTCTTTCTCGCGCATCTTCCACCGCGCGTCTTTTCTTCTTTTCCCCCTTTTTTGCCGCGCCAACCTTCACTCTCCCCTTCTTTTCTTCGTTCCTCATCTTTTCCCTCGTCCTTTTCTTCTTCTTCTCGCCACGTTTAGAGCCGAACGTACGCCGATGATACGTAAGCGGCGACGTTTTCTTCTTACATCATTCACTGGTCGGGCTATATGCGTTGCGTGCAAACGTCACGCGAGCGCGGTGATACGCGATGACGTTGAACCTTACAGATATTAATAACCGCCGCCCGATTCCATCGTCCTTTCCGGTCGAGTAAAAAGGCGGAAAGGCGGTCGCCGAGAGCCGATGCCGCGCCGCTGAAGCGCTAGCAAATGGAGAACACACGTTACGTAATGCTTTAGCTGCCTTCTCACCGACTGGCTTTCCACGTAAATGCCTCGTATTTCCGACAAGCGTATGGCCACCCATTACAGTCCGCGACACTTGGTTTTTCGATGGCCTAACGGTACACCGTTCTCCACCCAGTCAGCTTCGTGAGCCGCGTTTGTCTGCCTCGTCTCAGACATCTGTTGATTGTTCCTATGAATTTTATTGCTTATAGCGCTATCAATACGCGGTCAATTAATTTTCTTACAGTACGCTCGATTATGTATAGTAGCTTTGCTTTAATCATTGTGTTACGTACGCGATGTATTTTTTTTTATTATTTAATTTGTACTTTAATACAATTTGTCCAGCTGGACATTTGGGAAATTCTGTTAGCTCAATTGTTAAATAATATGTGGATGGCTACCCCCAGCGGGACACCATCTTCGAGTTTGACTATTTTATTTCTTTAGTCAGGTCAATGGGATGTTTTCTTTTTAGTCTTCTTTCAATGAGAGTTTTGCTCGCTTCAGCAGCCAGCTGGTTTGCATGTGTTGTCGTTCTTTCCTTGTATTTTTTTGCGTACCTGCCGATTTCTTCTTTGACCATTTGGTATTTTTAGGTTTTTGCGTATATCCTCGTTTCTGACGTACCATGGGGCGTTGACTATTGTTCTCAGTATCTTCGATTGTAGCGACTCTAGTTTATTTATGTGGCTCATTGCTGCTGTCCCCCATAACGGTATTCCGTACGTCCAGATTGGTTTTATTATCGTTTTGTAAATTTGTACTTATTTGCCATGCTGAGTTTAGAGTTTCTATAGTTAGCCAGTACACCTGTCTTCTTTTTCTCCGTATTTTGTCTATAATTGATTTAGTATGTTGTTTCCATGTAAGGCGATAATTTGTTTAATCACTTGGGCACTCGTACGTTTCCATAGGTCGCTCCTTCTATAGTCTTTTTTATCTTTTTTATTTTATTTGGTCGTCAATTTACAAGCAAATCTCATTGAGAATTTTAAGTAACATCATTTGGCGTGGTACAGTAACTTGGATTATAATAATTTATATTATGTTTGATTCTAGTTGAATTTAATGCTTCAATCTAAAGGGTCTTCCCAAAGTTAGGAAAGAAACAAAAGTAAAGTAAAGCGAAAGAGTCAAAAGAAGAAGACCCAGTGCGTGTTTCACGAAATTTTCTTTCCTCTTCGATAAGGATCTTTACAATTTTCAAGGTTTCCGAACGTCGTCGGAGCTTTCCAAATTCTTCGATGGATTTTGGATGCGCTATACGCAAGCCAACGAAACACAAATTCAAATTTTTCTAGAGTCTAGTAGCCTACAGTTAAAGGTTGCACACGATACATTAATTATTCATCGTTCATTGTGTATCGTTGATTTGAAAAATACTATATCTAAATCGCACTGCGCGAATAATCACATTTTTCCACAATTCATGTAGCTATAGCAGAGATCCATTTGCCTGAACTTGTCGGAGGTCAAACAGTTTACGTAATTGCAGTTCGTAGAATAGATCGAAAATTGAGTTGGACTAAAATTGCTAGTAGGATCTCAGCAATTATCCCCGCTACTTATTGTTCTTCGTTCATATAACGAGAGGTCAGGTGTAGGTGAACGAGTTCAAGCAGCGAATCAGTTGAGTTAATCGAAATGCTCGGAAATGGGTCGGCAAATGATCTGTTTATAAGCTGATTTAGCTTTAATGTTGTGAAACTTGTCACTTCTCGAGACACAAGGGAAACGTAAAAACAGAAAAGTACTGTGCTATCTTCTCCTATCTTCCATACGATCAGTTTTACGAAGTCAGAGCTAAAATATCTCTTAAACTAATTAAATTTAAATTAATAATTTTCAAACTTTAAGATCCAAGTAGCTGGTTGCTTCCATTAAAAAAGACATAGCTGCGACCTTAATTTGTCATCGCAGCAGAATCCGTTTCAATTTCTTTACAACGCAATTCGTAGTCGATCGCTTGAAATTTTCTTTTTTTTTTTATTTATTTTATTTAAATTTTACAATTTATCCAGTAGGACATTTGTTAAAATATTATAGCTTAGAGAATAAAATATAGCACGTGAATGGTTACCCCCAGCGGGGTTCCATCTTCCAGGTTGTTTATTGTATAAAGCTTGATCAATCGATCAATTTCCATTGCAAACACTTTTTTGTCACACTCTTTGTGTGATTGTTCGAGGTGCCTGAAAAATTCTGCGGATCAATTTCTACACGAGAATTATTTTTTATTTTATTCAACATTCGTTAATTCGTTAATTCAACATCTCCACGTTCTCGCTTCGTTCTTCGCTACCAGCTGCGTTACAGTATCAGAGAAAGTATGTGGTAGTAAATATTTAAAATTCTGACCCTGCGTCCCTCCACAAGATATATGCAGGTTCCTTCTGTCCCTGTTGTGAAATGATCTTGACGTTTCGACATAGGTATAAAAAAGATAGAAGGAACGTTGAAATCGTGCCAAGAATCGAACGCTGCAGATACCTACACCATGTCGCCTGCGAATCGACGAACAGGTGCAACGACTAATATATACGCACTCTGGTCCATTTGTTTTGCGTATTCTTTCTTTCATTTTGCCACAGCAATAAATCTGCAACGTACCGCGTATTTCTCCGTTTATTTAACGAGTCTCCTTAAGAAAAATAAACCGCGCTATTGTGCAATTGAATGCGTACGTCACATGAAAGAGAGTCACATCGGCTTCTTCTTACGTACAATTTGTTGCGTCGAGATAGTAAGAAAAATCTGTAACAGACGATTAAAATCTACCTTTCGCGTTCAAAGTAATTACAATACAAACATAGCGACATATGTCGGCGTAATATTATTTTCTTTAGGGTGTTTTAATATTTTTTGGTTGTATCGTTATAGCGTTTGATCAGTGCATTTTTTTTAAGTTATTCTTCTTTCAAAATGTAGCAAATTATTATGATCTATGTATTCGGTTAAACACGTTCAAATACCTTGTTCTTAGAAAGTTTTCCAATTTCCGGAATTTTCGAAAAAATGAAATCTGCGTAATACCAAAGTTACACTGATATCTTTCTTTCGTCCATCAACGTTGTAAACATTCTTACGCAACGTACAACTTGAACAATGATAGAAATGCTTGAATTATTCCGCGCTTTCGTTAACACGTTCAAGCTTCTTCGTACGCGCCTTCATCAACAACGTTTTTGTTTTTTATTCCAGTCTTCGTTAAATCGCATTTTTACAACTTGAAATTGGAAACATAAATGGCCCACGCCGCCAGATAGAAGTGCGAACCGTGGGCCACCGGTGGCTCACGCTGGTTTCAACCTGTTAAATGACAGGTAATCGATGTGGTCGTACTTCGTTCTACGTCACTAGGCTTCTTAAATTTTCCATACAACTCTAGTAAGAAAGAAAGCTCAAGTCGAAATTGAAACGTAACAGTCGTTTTATTTAATTTTGCTGATCCTCGAATTTGTATGTTCCAATAGTCAGAACGATTCTTACTCCTGTTTTACCAATCTATAAATTTTTAACGTTTCAATAGAAACGTAAATATACACTTAAAGTGCAAAATCGTATCTACATATCTACGATGATCTCTTCTTCAACAAGCGGAACATTTTATCGTTTCAAAAACACTTCCCTGTACATTTAGAGTGGAAGCCATTCGTGCAAACAACGATTCGTTTATACTTTTTCTAAACTACACAAATTTAACAACCAGAAAGAAAGATTGAGTCTAACATGAATCAAAGAAGCGTAGCAAGGTCACGTTATTTTCGAATATCGTAAGTGCACCTAATATCGCCTACCAAACTTGAAATCATTCTCAAGTAAAGAGTAAGAGAGGAGTTGTGTATCAAATTAGTGTCAAACGAAGGACGTTGTTCCTGTTGTCTCATAAACCACGTTCCTTTATATATGTTTATCAATAGTATTAATCCATGGCCGATTTCTGCCACCATTTTTTCTCGAAATATTACGGACCAAGCGATGTTAGAAGCGTTTACCCTGTGTTATTACCTATTATTTTATTTGTAAACAATTATTTTGCAACAGAAGATTCGACAACGTAAATAACTTAAGAGAAACTCGTCTCTCCCAAACGATAGACAAAAAATAACGCACAGTCTGAATGTGAAAAATGTATGTGTAAAATGAAAAAGATTTGGAGACAGAGAAATTCCTAGAGTGGCGAAACGATTAAAACGAAGCTTGTGTGGTGAAGTCACGGGATGTCGGATGTGGAATAAAAATTGCCAATTGCCAACTGTTAGAATTTAATCTTAAAGTTAAGAAATAATCTGTGGAAGACACAATGTTTATGTTGAAATAATATTAGGCGATGTTTATTAAACAAAATTACAGAGCCAAATGTATTAAAATATAAGTGAGTGATATGGATTGTTGACAGCTGGGTAGTTTCTCTCAGACTGACTGTAGGTAGTGACCCATGGTCCCTTAAAGATTTTGAACCTCACTCTCTATACAGTAGTGAGTATGACCTGTGTAAGTGTCCTGTTCAAATGCCTGTGTAGGTGTCTGCATGTGTAATATCGTTGTATTCCAACACCAGCACACAATCTGAATGTGAGAAATGTATTTGCAAAATGGAAAAGATTTGGAGACAGAAAAATTCCTACAGTCGCGAAACGATTAAAACGAAGCTTGTGTGTTGAAGCCACGGGATGTCGGATGTGGAATAAAAATTGCCAATTGCCAACACGCAGTCTGAATGTGAGAAATGTATTTGCAAAATGGAAAAGATTTGGAGACAGAAAA
>CM026188.1:14874748-14886988 GCA_014825925.1 Bombus breviceps | reverse complement strand
AACGAAGCTTGTGTGGTGGAGCCACGGGATGTCGGATGTGGAATAAAAATTGCCAATTGCCAACACGCAGTCTGAATGTGAGAAATGTATTTGCAAAATGGAAAAGATTTGGAGACAGAAAAATTCCTACAGTCGCGAAACGATTAAAACGAAGCTTGTGTGGTGGAGCCACGGGATGTCGGATGTGGAATAAAAATTGTCAGTTAACTTAAGAAATAACAATCATACAAAAAGTAAACGCAAATATATGTATCCATAGAAATGAAAGAATTCGGTGATATGGAAGGCATTGCGGTTGCAAGCCACGAGTCAAATAAAATAACTATAATCACGGGGTGCTGGATAGCAAATAAAAACGACCACTGGCCAATGGTACAGAAAACGCATAGGGAATTGTAAACGGAACTCGTACAGCCGAAGACCCCAGCAAAGCGACGCGGCGCAGCGTGAAACAATCTCGTAACCTGGTTGCGAAGAGCAGGAAATGCAGTTTGGTCCCAGCTAGTCGAAGAACAGGATCTTCTGGTACCGGTCTGATATCCTTGTACCTGCGGCGCGCGCTTTGTAACGGGAGCTTTCCCGAGTCACGAAGGCAGAGAAGGATCAGCAATGCCGTTGTCAGCCGGTGCAACAGCCGTTGCATACGAAACGCAACCAACCGACCGGCCGGTCGATTCGCAGCAAACGGCAGAACAAACGTAGGATGAAGAAAGACAGGAATATAAACGGCAGAACGAAGACAGGGGAGAGAGAAAGATGCGAATACGAAGGAGAGAGGGAACAGAGAGACGACGTTTCGTTGATTCGCTACGAAACGGAAATGGAAGGAATCATCGTCGCCCCATTGTGATCCTCGCTCGCCTCGTTTCGTTCAATTAGGTTGGAAATTCAGGTCGAGATCACCTGCTGCTGCTGCTGCTACACTTCTAGTTTAGACCGCGTCTAGAAAAACAGCGATTTATTCGTTGAAACGCGGAGAGTAGACGCTGCGGAATTTTCCTCTTCTCTTCTTTTGCTTGCTCGTCACGATTCAGCGGCCAGATACTCGTTTAAAAATCGGTTCTTATTACGTGCATTCTGCGGCTTCGCGCAAGAACTACCACTGCCAGTATTTATGAAGTTCAGATGACGCGTTTAAACGATATCGTACGTAAAAAGATTAACGTTCGTATAATTTCCGACGCGGAACTCGCATTCATATTTCGCGTTTCTTCTCTAACGCAAAAAGGGGAAATTAAAAGCTGCGCGCTGTTTTTCGTGTCATGTTGACATCGGTATCTTTCGCAGCAAGTCTATTTTATGAAAGATTTTCACGTTCCAATGTACAATGTTGTTATGGTCGTTTCTAGGTAGAATTTGAAATTGTTTTTTTACCTAGTCTATACGATTGTTTACAGTGTCAATACCGGGTCTGAGTCATTTTTGCGAAAGTATGACACTGCCACTTTTTGCATCAACACACAGATGTATTTGCACCTGATACCAGAAATGCAGGAAATCTCGGGGATGGAAAGATAATTATTTTCTAAATCGTTCGTTCTGAATTCTTTGTTATATTCATTTATTATTATATTATTATTGTTATTATTATTGACGTTATGCTCTTTATTGGATCAATCGGAGACACTTGAAGCTAATAAATTGAGAAACGGATTATTTTGAGAGAACATCGCCTCTTAATCGAAAGTTAGCTATTTCTTTTCTAATCTGAAATCAATTTCTGAGCAAATTAGGTGGTGAAAACTTTTGTAATATTCATGCGTAGTCTATCCTTCACGTTTACGTACATATGTATATTATTGGACTTATTCAACATATATTAGAAACTAGATGCAAATTAACGAGAGATTATCCATCATATTTTTCATTTTTTCAATAACAAATAACTTTTGATTAAAAGATTAAAAAAGTTCACAGTGCTACATGTTTAATCTTACACGTGATATATATAGTATCTGTGCACTTATAAAATAATATAAAAATAGAATGCAGCGTAATAATAACCACTTATAAATTATACTTGTGTATGATGTAATGTAGAAATTGTTAGGTGTGTTTGGTATATGGTGCAACAGTTCCAAGTAGTATTAGTCATTTGGTTTTGAAGTATCAAAGTTACTGTTCTTTTTGTATCTATATAAACAGAATATTTCAATAGATATTATTAAAATATACATAGTTTTTGAATACTTGGTTTTGTTATTCGATGTACTTTTTGTATCTTTTATCTAATTAATTGTTTAAATAATCGATAAACGACCAATCCTGACGAGCTTCTTTGCGTTCTTCTTCTTTTCAAAAATGTGTCTATCTTTTACAGACACGTCTTTTACAACGATGCATCTTTGTACAAACATGAAACCTAATCTGTCGAACGTTGCGATTTTTATTTTGATAGAACAAAATGGATCATACGTAATTCGATAAAATAATATAAAACTGAAAGTGTTGAAAAGAAACTGTTCAGACGACCTAATATAAAAAGTGTGGAACTCACGTGACATAAATATCTTCTTTGATTAAATTGATACGATATACGGTTTTATGCAAGACTTTTCTATTAATTGGAGAAATTGGTATTGTTATACGGTTTTATATCAGATTCTGTTTAATCAATTGTGGAAACAGATATGATATACGATTTTATGCAAGATTTTTTTACTAACTAAAGAGATTGACATGCTATAAAGTTTTACGCGAAATTGCTTCAACTGGTTGTAGAAATAACTATGTTATACGGTTTTGTGATGAATCTTTTATATTAATTGCAGAAATGGACAACTGTGGAAACGTGTTATACAGCTTTGTGCGGAATTTTTTAAATTAATTATGGAAATGGATATAGCATACATTTTTACATAAGATTTTTCTATTAATTGCAGAAATTGGTACGTTATACTGCTTTATACAAGATTTTTCTTAATCAATTGTAGAAGCAGATATAATATACAGTTTCGTGCAAGATTTTTCTATTAATTGCAGAAATTGGTACGTTATACTGTTTTATACCAAATTTTTTTTAATCATTTGTAGAAATGGGCAATTGTGGAAACAATACAAGCAAATACAGCTTTGTGCAGAANTTTTTTGAATTAATTATAGAAATGGTAATAGAAATTCTTTGCGTTCTTCTTCTTTCCAAAGAGTGTCTATCTTTTACAGACACGTCTTTTACAACGATGCATCTCTGTACAAACATGAAACCTAATCTGTCGAACGTTGTGATCTTTATTTTGATAGAACAAAATGGATCATACGTAATTCGATAAAATAATATAAAACTGAAAGTGTTGAAAAGAAACTTTTCAGACGACCTAATATAAAAAGTGTGAAATTCACGGGACATAAATATTTTCGCTTTATCGATAAATATTCTTATAAAGTTTGTCATTACTAACGAAAACTGTATAGGTTGTTGCAATGAATTTTGAAATGTTGGTTGATCCAAGGAATTTTGTTAGGAAATTGAAGCATGAATATTTTCAGATGTATTAGGTCGTCCGAAAAGTTCCTTTTCAACATTTTCACTTTTATATTATTTTATCGAATTACGTATGATCCATTTTGCTCTATCAGAATAAAGATCACAGTTCGACAGATTAGTTTTCATGTTTGTATAAAGATGCATTGTTGTAAAAGACGCGTCTGTAAAAGAAAGACAACGTAATATTTCAAATTCGAGAAGAATATCACAACTATCGCTAGCGAAACTATCGGAATACGATCACGACAGTCGCGTCTCGTTTATCAATACGTTTTGTGTGATACGCGTATTCGTAACAGACTGCCATAAGTGTCTCACTATTCTTCCGCGTAAAGTAATTTCAATAATTTCAATAATTAATATCACGCGTGACAGAAAATTTCCAAAGTTATAATTCGCAGTAGTACGATCGTTGTCGCTGTTGAAAGTTTCAAGCGGAGCTTTCCACAGCGATCACTGAACGATTGCTAAATTTAAATCCGATAGAACAAATTGTGAACGAGATGGAACAACCCGCGATCGATAATACACGTTTTCACGACTTGCTGCTGCTAGTCGTTGGAAGAAATGCATGTAATTTCTCATCGAACAAGCTGACGCTAATTTATGAAGCGAACACGGTAGTTCGATGATTAACAGTGTACTGCAGTGTATGGAAAATGATAGCGTGTAATAGGCGGAAAAGGCTGATCTGCCGGAGAGGGAAAACAAATGACAGTTATTTAGAAGAAAACAAACGGTACGTGTGTTTAGCGATAGAAACTGGGTGCTCGTACTATGATTCTTTCAACTGGGTTACGACCTAGTTCTGCTATTCTCAGCAAAACTACCAGACACTTGGTTCGTCGCGTCGCCAAGAAAAAAAGGTTAATGTCGACGTATTTGTAATCCACGTGCTCGATCGCAGTACCTCGTTCCTGTAAACGAATGTTCACTGTTGTTTCGTTTCACCCCGATACCTTTTCTCGATTAATTTACTTTATTCAAGGTCGTATCTGTTGATACCTTTCGTCATCATTATCGACCGTGATTTAGAAAACGCATAAGGAGAGTATACAGAAAAAGAAACTAGGTATAACATACGATAAAGCGAATTACAAGGTTAAACAATAATATTTAAACCATTTTGTTACAGTTGTTTTGTTGATACAGTTACAGTCAAGTGCAGTACGATCAACTTAAATCTTAATTTATACGATACAGTATATGCTAGAAATAAGTTGGCAGCTTACAGCCTCGTAGTGGATCATACGGATTAGTACCTTTGAGAAAATAAACAAGATTTCTGCAATATTCTTTATGATTTAGGTACGTTTGAATCTTATTCGGAAGAGCAAATTTAATTTTCTATTAGGAAACGTTAGTACAATTCTGAAGATGATCTACGGACAAAATGATGGTTACAAAGTATACATAAATAATTACAAAGATTGCGCTTGGTTGGTTCATTTTTAGCTGTAATATTTAGTATGTCCAATTCTAAGTCTGGTGAGAATATCTTGCTCTTTCCCATTAAAAAGAAGAGCTGGGCTTTTATCCAATATATTTTGGCTCATTTTTAGTTACAGGATGAGAGTGTGCAAATTTAGCGTGTCCAATAGTAAATATAGTGAGAATAATCTGCTCTTTCCTATTACAAAGAAGTGCCGCTCTTTTATGAAACATGTTTGGCTCACTTTTAGTTATAAGATGAAAGTGTGCAATTGTAAGTCTAATGAGAATAATTTGCTTTTACCTAAAAATATTGCTCTTTTATAAAAAATGATTGGCTAGTTCTTAGTCATAAGTTGGAAACATGCAACTTTAGCGTGTGTAATCCTAAGTCTGATGAGAATATCTTGCTCTTTCCCATTAAGAAGAAGAGCTGGGCTTTTATCCAATATATTTAGCTCATTTTTAGTTACAAGATCAGAGTGTGCAAATTTAGCGTGTCCAATAGTAAATCTAGTGAGAATAACTTGCTCTTTTCTATTAAGAACAAATGTTCTTCTTTTATCCAATATGTTTGGCTCATTTTTAGTTACAAGATGAGAGTGTGCAAGTTTAGCGTGTCCAATTTTAAGTCTAGTTAGAATAATCTGCTCTTTCCTATTACAAAGAAGTGCTGTTTTCTTATCAAACATGTTTAGATCACTTTTAGTTATAAGATGAAGGTGTGCAATTGTAAGTCTAATGAGAATAATTTGCTTTTACCTAAAAATGTTGCTCTTTTATTAAAAATGATTGGCTAGTTCTTAGTCATAAGATGGAAACATGTAAGTTTAGCGTGTCCAATAGTAAATCTAGTGAGAATAACTTGCTATTTTCTATTAAGAACAAATGTTCTTCTTTTATCCAATACGTTTGGCTCATTTTTAGTCACAAGATGAGAGTGTGTAAGTTCAGCGTGTCCAATTTTAAGTCTAGTCAGAATAACCTGCTCTTTTCTATTACAAAGAAGTGCTGCTTTCTTATCAAACATGTTTGGCTCACTTTTAGTTATAAGATGACAGTGTACAAGTTTATAGTGTGTAATTCTAAGTCTAATGAGAATATCTCGCTCTTTCCCATTAAGGAAAAGAGCTGGGCTTTTATCCAATATATTTAGCTCGTTTTTAATTGCAGGATGAGAGTGTGCAATTTTATGTCTAGTCAGAATAACCTGCTCTTTTCTATTACAAAGAAGTGCTGCTTTCTTATCAAACATGTTTGGCTTACTTTTAGTTATAAGATATGCAAATTTAGCGTATGCAATTCTAAGTCTGATGAGAATAACTTGCTCTTTTCTATTAAGAACAAATGTTCTTCTTTTATCCAATATATTTAGCTCGTTTTTAATTACAGGATGAGAGTGTGCAATTTTACGTCTAGTCAGAATAACCTGCTCTTTTCTATTACAAAGAAGTGCAGCTTTCTTATCAAACAGGTTTGGCACACTTTTAGTTATAAGATATGCAAATTTAGCGTGTGCAATTCTAAGTCTGATGAGAATAACTTGCTCTTTTCTATTAAGAACAAATGTTCTTCTTTTATCCAATACGTTTGGCTTTTAGTTACAAGATGTGAGCGTGCATTTTAAAGTCTAACTTCTACATTAGTTCGAATTTTTCCTAATACTTTAGAAGAAAGTATCTACGTCATATACAAGACGAAGAAACCATCATCTCATTCACGATTTTTCCCATGGCTCGGTACTCGATAAATTTCACGTTTAATGGCCTAAATTATGTAACGCGTTAAATCCTTTCTGATTGTTTCTCTTGTGTTCGTAAGTTTCGGTAATTAAACCCTGGTTTGTGCTCTGAAACACGGTCATTACGAGTCTCGTATTTATTTAAAGAATCTTTTCAAACAGCTCTTCCAGCTGTCCGAAGTATTATTTTGCGCTGTAAATTATTCGTGCAATAGTTAGTAAAAGCCAGGCAGAAGAAAAGAAAATATACAGTCTTTAAAATCGTTTTCTTTCAAACCCAAACCCTCGACTGTTCATACTCGGTGTTTTTTAATAGTTGGCACTTGGCGTGCTCGTATTCAATAAACTTTACGTTCATTTTTCATGGATACGCTTCTTTCGCGATATTTAAAATTGCAGCGCGTGCACAAAGTGGAGGAAGACTTTTGAACCAGTGGAAATTAAAACGTTCGCTGGAGTTTGTTTTTCGATAGGAAAAATCTATGGAAAATGTGATCGATTCGTATCGTTATTACAGAAATTCTACCATCGAAATTGTATTTACTCAATGTCTTTATAATCGACACAAAATAGCAATAAAATATCTTTCAAAAATCCAGACACGTCGAAGTTATTGCTTTCAGAAAAACATGTTGAAAACCGATGAATACATTTGTTCATAAACATATCGGTTATGACCAAAGTTGCATAGCGTTGAATGATAAATATTCTCGATCGTAGGTATTAGATCGATTATGAAACAAAAACGTGGTATGTAGTTCTTCAACGTATCGATTTATTCGAAGCTCTCTATAAAAAGGATTAATTTAACCGAGAGACATTGCGTCTACATTTACGTGAAACTGTATACGCGAACCAGACAGTAGTAAGACTGATCACTGATCAACTTCATCAAGATAAATTGTTTAGTTTCTGAATATCTACTTAAACACTACTCGTATACTCTGGCAGTAAGAGTAGAAAATTGATAGATGGTTTGTGTATACATTAGAATTTGCATTTATGCATTTCTCCACGTAACTTTGTACATATTGTAAATCATTCGAGGATAAGATTAAAGTACTTAAGAACAAAATGAATTCGATAATTTATTGAATTTTCCTCGTATATCTTGATTTAACAAGCCAAACTAAACTATAGCGTTCATCTACCGCATGTTTGCATCTTTTTAATTAACTATGGAAATAGGTATAGCATACGGCTTTACGCATACTTTTTATGTTAATTATAGAATTAGACATGTTATACTATTTTATGCGAGATTTTCTCAACTAGTTGTAGAGATAACTATGTTATACGGTTTTGTGATCGATCTTTTATATTAATTTTAGAAATGCAAGATTTTTTTATTAATTGCAGAAATTGGTATGTTATATGGTTTTGTGCCAGATTCTTTAGAATCAATTGTAGAAATTGATTAAATTGATATGATATACGGTTTATGCAAGATTTTTGTTATCAATTACAGAGATAAGCATGTTATACGGTTTTGTGACGGTCCTTTTATATTAATTGTAGAGGTGGATATTGTATATGTTTTTATGCAAGATTTTTCTATTAATTACAAAAATTGCTATGTTATATGGTTTTATACAAGAGTTTCTTTAATCAGTTGTAGAAACAGATATGATATACAGTTTTATGCAAGATTTCTTCTTCAATTACAGAGATAGGCATGTTATACGGTTTTATGCCGGATCTTTTATATTAATTGTAGAAATGATTAATTGTGGAAACGTGTTATATAGCTTTACGCAAGATTTTTTGAATTAATTATAGAAATAGATATGATATACGTTTTTATCCAAAAATTTTCTATTAATTACAAAAATTGGTACGTTATACCGTTTTTTTTTTAATCAATTGTAGAAATTGATTAAATTGATACGATATACGGTTTTATGCAAGACTTTTCTATTAATTGGAGAAATTGATATTGTTCTACTGTTTTATACCAGATTTTTTTTAATCAATTGTGGAAACAGATATGATATACGGGTTTACGCAAGATTTTTTTACTAACTAAAGAGATTGACATGTTATAAAGTTTTACGCGAAATTGTTTCAACTGGTTATAGAAATAACTATGTTATACGGTTTTGTGATGAATCTTTTATATTAATTGTAGAAATGGACAACTGTGGAAACGTGTTATACAGCTTTGTGCGGAATTTTTTAAATTAATTATAGAAATGGATATAGCATACGTTTTTACATAAGATTTTTCTATTAATTGCAGAAATTGGTACGTTATACTGTTTTATACCAGATCTTTTTAATCAATTGTAGAAACAGATCTGATATACAGTTTCATGCAAGATTTTTCTATTAATTGCAGAAATTGGTACGTTATACTGTTTTATATCAGATTTTTTTAATTCATTCATAGAAACCAATATGATACAATGTATGCTTTTATATAAGATTTTTTTAACCAATTACAGAGATTGTCATGTTGTACAATTTTATGTACAATTTTATGTACAATTTCTTTGTATTAATTATAAAAGTAGCTATATTATACGGTTTCATGCGAGATCTTTCGAATTGGTCGTAAAAGCAGATATGACGTATTTCTTACGTATTGCGAAGCTTTCGTAGACTTTGAACAGGGTCGATGGCTGGGTACAGATTTAGAAAGAGTTTTCCTAGCCAAACCATTATTCCTCGGTTGCCGACTGCTTCGAAAGCCAAGCTACAATCACCGCGTGGCGCTTAGTCTATTGTCGACCATTTATTCTCACGTTGTTACACTGCAAAGGATTTAATTAAATTTCTCGGTATAATCTGGTACGCGAATCTGGACGGCCGTTTAAATCGTTTACGTGTGGCATCTTTATTTTCCCGGCGCCACTTTACCGTGCAAGGAAAACTCTTTGCGAGTGAAAAACGTTTCCATCATATACGCTCGCATTGAATGATTTGCAGCCAGAGCGTGAAAAATAAAGACAAATCGTTAATTACAAATGTCATTTACTGTCTCTTTTTGCGCGATCGTTCCACTATAAATCTGGATCACCTACATAGTAAAACACAGTGGTAATATATTTTACTAATTTATCATATAATACTGCACGTACTACACGTACTCGTAACGACCAAGCAAAAAGCTTCGAGTCTCGACTAAAATGTTCGATTCTATTAGATCATTCATTAAATATAGCAGTCTCTTTAGCGTGGTTTTTACAAAGCTGATGCATAAAACATACACAGGAAATGAAATACCCTAACATGTGAAGACTATTCTTAGGAATTCATTATCGCAAGGGTGGATTCGAGAAAATTACTCGTAACGTTGTAGAATACGAAGAGTCATCGAGAAAAATGATGCATATATCGTTCAGTAAAACGCGCATGCATCGTTTGATAAAATGCTAGTTCCATGGAAATTGTTTCCGCTATGGATTTTTCTCAACGTTCCAACGTTATACCTGGCTACGACGATCGCAAGAAAAATCTAGCGTCTATCGCTTACTCGTAATTTTCTAACTGTAAAACGCAACGATTCGTTTCATGAAAAATAAGCAAATAGATCGGACGATAATACACACCTGAACAATTTTCCACTTGGAATCGCTTGTGGCGTAAGACGAATCTCGCGCAATACAAAAATCGAGAGACTCCAAGCGGATGTAGATGATCGCAGCGAAGGAGGATCGTTTGAACGTGGACAGGTTGCAGCTCGCGCAGAAATCGGTCGCGTCGTTCGGAACGTGTTTCGTTAAAGGCGTGTTTCTTTGGAGCGTTGGTCGCGTTTCTCCGCGTTTGGCCACGTTACATCGCGCTGCCCGTGATTGCGTGGCTCCGTCGATTTATCTCTGTCCTGGTTCGGTCTCAGGGTGAGCCAGGTGTGATCAGATATCTCGGGCTCTGGCGAATGTTTCAAAATTGAGAGCAACGCACTGTCTGCTTTTACCGTTTTACTTATGATACTTAATTAACAGTTCCGTGAAAATTGCTATCGTCGTCGGCCGATCACAGAACGCCGGCTTTATGGCCTTTTAATCGCTGTGTAATCGATCGTTAATCTTTCCCTTCAAGCCCATCGTTCGGTTTGTTTGAACTTTTTTCCTTAGATTAATTTCTCACATCTTCTTGCGTACACATTTGTGCGTGCGGTTAAACGCAAAGATCATGCGAATTTACTTCTGCTTTCGTTTCTGTATATTCGACAATTGTTGCATCTCGGAGATTGTTTCTAATCCGGCAGAAATTTGGTTATTCGAACAAACGACACGTCTTTTAAAACGATGCATTTTTATACAAACGTGAAACCCAATCTGTCGAATCTTTATTTTGAAGAACAAAATGTTGTGCATCCATTATTTCCTTATAAAACGAAAGGAACTTTTCGGACGACCTAATACATCTGAAAATTTTCATACTTCAATTTCCTAACAAAATTCCTTGGATCAACCAAGATTTCAAAATTCATTGCAACAACCTATACGGTTTTCGTTAGTAATGACAAATTTTTTAAGAATATTTATCGACAAAGCGAAGATATTTATGTAGTATCTAAATAATCTAGAGCAAGGATAAGAAAGGATGTTTTACTTGAAGTTAAGTTTAGTTTTATTTTAACAAGCAATACCCAATACGAAACTGATTACAATATTTTCTTACGTCCTATTCTAACACTCAGGTCCCAACTTCTGTCTTCTTAGGTCAAAAAATGCCGACCCTCAACCCTCCCATCCTTTTCCCACTCCTTTACTCTTTTAACTTTGACGTCACCAAGGCATACACTCTTACTTACTCTCTCTCTCTCTCTTTCTCTCTTCCCCAGCACTCTTACGATTCTTAGTTTATACCTTAAATATACAACTTGTACTATCCCGAGAAAGTCGAACTTAAATATACAGGGTGGTTGATAACTGGTGGTACAAGCGGAAAGGGGATGATTCTACGCGAAAAAAGAAGTCAAAAATATAGAATAAAAATTTTTTTGAGGCTTTGTTTTCGAGAAAATCGACTTTGAATTTTCGCTCGGTACACGTGCACTTTATCACGTCTCGTTATAAAGTGGATATTATCGCAGTTTAAGTTTGTTTTTGCCATGACGGAAAATTAGGAATACATAATGAAATAATATGAAGTAATCATAAATTTTATTATTACAAAAATTGCTGATTACAAAATAACCAACGACTTATCAGTAGCCTGACTTCTAATTGTATGAGTTTTGAAATACTATTTAAAATACAAGATGTTTGTAGCAAGTCCTTTAGCATGACATTCACTTATTATATAGATGTACCCCATTCCAAGCTTAGCTTCGTTTCGCGCGTATATTGCCCATAGAACCTCTCTAATTTCTGGTTGAATTTAGCATTGCGTTCGTTGATGTAATTGGTAATAGCGTCGTCATTGTGCATTCTTCTGCTGCTATACCTCTCTCTCTTTGCGATCTGCTTCTCCAAGTCTTCCACCATTTTGTCAACAGCTTCTTTCTTATCTTCACGAAGACCGTGTAATATAGTGTTTCTATCTCCGTAGAAGGCCGGGCCTAATTTTTCTTTAGCCTCCTCATACGAATCCATGTTTGGTTTGATATTTTTGACCAGCCTGTTGTATTGCCGAA
>CM026188.1:14656434-14865939 GCA_014825925.1 Bombus breviceps | reverse complement strand
GATAAACCACCTTTTCCGTTAGTCAAATATTGGGTTTTTCTCTTTAGGTAACTCCCTGCTTTCACCCTAATTAGCAAGGACGTATAATAACCTAAGGACTGTTTCAAGGGCCATCCATAAACCGATAGAAACAATAAAATAAAAGCTTAGGTTTATGGTGGGTCCTTGAAGTAATTGAGGGTACACGGTTAGTACCTTCGCATAACCGACCTCTAATGTGGTGACATCACAGCCGCCACAGAAATTAATCCCAAATCTAGCACAATGGCCGATTTCAATTACAAAGAGAGGATAAAAAAGACTAATTATCTATTTTGTTAAGGTTATTAGATGTACAAACAGAGAATCGCGTGGATAAATTGTAAAATAGAAAATCTATTTTAATACAGAAGATTTTTTTTTTTATTTAATAATTTGCATTCACAATTTGTCTAATTTGGACATTTGATAGAATTCTTTAGCTGTCTGATTATCATGTGGGCGGCTACCTCCAGCGGGGTACCATCTTCCTGTTTGTTATCATAGTAATCATAAAGTAGTTTGATATCAAGTAATCATAAAGTTTATTATTACAAAAATTGCTGAAAAAAAAGAACGAAAAATTTTTATTCTATATTTTCGATTTCTTTTTTCGCGTAGAATCACCCTCTTTTCGTTTGTATCACCAGTTACCAACCACCCTGCATATCTACCTCTTATCTACTCTATTGCATTGCACTCCCTTAGATTATTCTTATCTCTAACAGCTAAAACTAATGACTACAAACTATCGCAATTTATGACTACACATTATTGCCACTTTTGGTCCTTTGCTTCCTTGCTGTGCTACTTTCTTGTCTTTCCTCCAAGTCTTGTATTGCCTTTGCCCTTCTCTTCTCTATTATTGCATATTACGCGTTATTGTTGCTTATTTTTATTTAAAATCGCGTCGACTACCATGGTGGTTGACGACTATTTTTCCATTCTCTGGCTAATTGAACTCTGGTCGATAACGTATATCGTACAGGCCGAATTGTGTCGTCGGAGCCGATATTTTTTTTATCGAAAGCGAGGCGAATGACTCTCAAACAGACTCTGCGACGTACGTAAAACGAGAACATGGAATTTTTGTAATATCAGAGCAAAAAGGATTGCACGGTCGATTGTAATCAAACTTGCGGATGTTTATGCATTTATGAAAAATTTCAGCGCGGAGAAATGAACAGAATATGCAAAAATATACAAAATATACAGATCGACGCGTTAATAACTTTTAAGCTTCATCTCTTTGGTTTTGTTCGTGAAAATATGAAATTTCATACATATCTGCCATCCAATTATAATATGTTCGTCTATACTTTGTTATTTTCATGGGTTCGTTAAATACGAGATAAAAATTTCATAAGATTTTCCATTTGATACCAGTCTGTTTATACAATGCGAAATATATGATCGTCGTAAATTAATAGCGAACAACTGCATGATATTCTACCAAACTACACATATCGAGGTACTGAGTTTCGTTTCGTCAAATATTTTTTAAATATCGAATATTGCGAGTATCGCGAAGGTAAAAGGATTAACCGATAGAATACGGAAATGCACACGAATCGGAAAATATTTTTATGAACAATCGACCGGACGAGCAGTTCGATTGAAATGAAATCGAAATAAACTGAACTAAATCGGACTGAGATTTAAATTTACAATTTCATTTGAAATCGAAATAAAAACGATGTATCTTTGAAACAAAAAAAAAAGTTTAAAAAATTCAATTAGCTGTAAATAAATGACTTTGTAACCAATATCGTAACCTAACGAAACTATCGTGGAATATCTTTCATTTTTACAAGAAACGAGCATCTTCTGATTTGGTAAATGTTTCGAGAGCCGAGATTGCTATTTTTTGAACGGCGTTTTTATTGCTTAGAAACAGTTTTAACTTGCGGAAGTTGGGCCAGAAAATGATAGCCTGTTTGAGAAAAGTTTGACGACTAATTATGTGAGAAAATCTCCTACTTTGCTACAATTAATTTCACTACAATGATTTGTTATGCGCGGTCCGGCATTATCATACAAAAGCACCTACACGTTTATGTCTATCAATCAGCAACGATCGTTTGCGAGTAAATTTTCGCTGGATAATTTCCAATTTTTTTATGACAATCATACAATTTTGCTATCGATCATTCGCTTAAATTTCAAAAAGAATAGCCGGCTACGCTCTTAACAGGCTACCATACGGTTGACATAATCTCTTGAAACTGAAAATTTCATTAACACTTTGCACTCGGAATTTTATTTCAATTTTGTTATTACCAGCTCCCAACGTTTTCAAGTGTTTTATTTGAAATTTACTTTAACTAAAAAATCAGAGAATTTAAATACATAAAGGAAGAAACAAACTCACTTAAATATCAGTTTTATTTTGTAATTTTTAAGTGTATGATATATCTTGAAAGAATTTTCAGGATGCAGTTCTGCTTTTCTTTCGCACGTTTCACACTCGACAAAGGGTTAACAGAATCTTCTGTAAAAGCTACGCTAATATTTCCACGTGGCGTTTATCTTAAATTTATTTCAATTCATACGGCGAAGATAGTTGAAACTCCTCTCTTTTCGGAAGATGATATATCAACTCTGTTGCTCTTCTTCTGCTCCTATACGACCCAAATGGATATTATACTTCAACAAAGATTATTAAAATATACATAGTCTTTAAATATTTGCTTTTACTATTCGAATGCGTTTTGTGAGCTTGTACCGTATCGCGCGCTTTCTGCGAATAAAACAGTTCTGAAGAAGAAGATACCTGAAGAGATACAAAGATGAAGAAGAGGATCTACGTTTGAAATTTTCACAAACGTCTAGCATTTCTTGCTTACGTTAGACGATTAAACAATTGCGACTTGTATGCGATTATGGAAAATTCGAAGAAGCAGAAATACTGGAAATCTAAATGAAATATACAAAAATATACGAAGTGTACAAAGTACAATACAATAGCACTCGCTGTGATATTTAATAGGTAAAATAAATTTCACATTAATCGCGGGACAAAGCTTAACGATACAGCACTGAAATATATCTCATTATAATACGACATACTTGATACAAATCAAACAACAAATACAAATGGGAGAATCAAACAAGTCTGCACCGCTATTCAGACCCCCAATATACCCACCAAACTTTGCCAATGAGCCAGTAGAATTTTTTAAATTTTGATTTCGGTTGTTTGCATTTATCTACGATGTGCCGTTTCCATGTCATTCTTCCGTCCAGAATTATGCTCAAATATTTGACTGTATCTTTGTTTGGAATTGGAATATTATTTACGGTCACCCGTGGGCAGGACTGTTTTCGCAGCGTGAAAAAAGAAAAATGAGAACAAATTTAGCATCTAACGGTGCACTGTGTTAAAACACTGTGACGTCCTAAGCGAAACATGTGATTTCGTCGTGGCAGTCAAAGTGTTAAAGTACTTCAGTGTGTACGTATCAGCAAACAAAAAGAATTTTGTTTAAAAATTCCTACTAGTTTCGTTTCCTAGTCCTAGTTTCGTTAAATTTGCAAAGAAGATTCTTCTTAAACGAAGATGTTCAGTAATATTGAAACGTGAAATTAAATGTAATTAATTAAACGAGACTTTTTTACGTTTCGTCCAAGCTGATAATATCGTTCAACGTGTAAGAAGAACAAAATTCAATGGGAAACGACCAAGAGGAAGTACGTAGCGCAATGAATTACGCTGCGCTAATACAATTCGATGTGTGCGGAGCAAACATTCGCGTTCTTCGTTCGAGTACACTGTACAAAATGAGGATACACGGTGTATCGTGTTTCGTCAGCAGTACTTTAAAGTAGATATATTTGCGGAGAGATAGGTGCGGATAATTTGTGCTGCGAATAAGCAGATAATTGGATCGACCTTGGTTGCAGTTGCCACCCGATTACGCCGGGCACGTCGTCACGCCAATTTTCCTTGATCAGTATGCACTATCGCGGCCATAGGGTGTGTTGTTAAGCCTTAACACTTGAACTACCGATAGTTAACACGAAGCTATTTCTACCAAAACTAGTCAAAATGACTGGTCTTTAAAAAATACGTAATTATAGAATACTTTTATATTTATTGATTTGTTACTTTCTTACCGAAGCAATTCCACGTTATGCAGTACATTTTTGGTATTATTAATCCATCTGGGACAATGATCCCTAAACGAGGGTTGACACATTTATAAAATTGTAGAACCAGTCGTTTTGACTGCTATGGTATTTCTGGCGTTAGCATCTAGCGATCTAGCGATCAATTGGGAATTTTCCTGATAACTGATATCGTCATATCGAATGATACGCGGTAAAAATTTGAGAAACGTGTGGCAAGTTGTAGAAAACGAGGAAACTGGTTAATTGGGGCTCGATAAACAGATTACAGGACTCCTGTACACTTTGACAAGTACCAGTCATTTTGACTGCTATTGGTATAAGTAGCCTCGATACGAAATTACTTTCAGTTTGAATACATAAAAAAGAAAATAAAATTCATTATATTATTCTTTTAGTTATCGTTGCGAAAGTCATTACAAAGTAGGAATTTTTAAACAAAATTGCAAAACCGGTTAATTTGACTGGTGCGGTAGTTCTGGTGTTAAATCAGGACACGGTGAATCTGCGGCCGTACAGGCTGCTTCTAAAAGATCCAGCTACACCCTCGCAAACTCTCGTCGTATCCACGTAGAAATGTAAAACTGTGAAGTTTGCAATGTCGTGTGTACGCATGTACAGGGTGTCTCCCTTTGATCGATCAACGCGAAAGTAAAATATCTTCCATACGTTTATGGAGCAAGCGTTTCGAACGAAACTTTGCTTCGTTTGTTTCGAGGAGGACGTCTCGCGATGATCGCAAATCTCATCTAGGCGGACGCACCTTCGACATTTCGCGGCGAACTTTGCCCTTTTAAACGCGAAGACAATGGAAACGTACTTGCTCTACTCGTAAACTAGTACACACTGTGTGTTTCTTTCGAGATACGTTTTCTAAGATACTTTTTCATAGCGTTTTCTTTAATTTGATTTTCATCATTTAGTAGACATTGTGAGAGGAAATGAAATGTGCGCGACGCATACTCGTACGAGAAATTGCAGCTTGTTTGAGCGAATTTCATTAGGAAAAATTCAATCGTTTGCAATGGATGCGTCACGTGTTACGTGCGTCCTCGACGAAAGCGCAGGCGTTTCGACGACTTCAAGGCCGTCTTTATCTTTTTTTAAATGGAAGTATACATTTTCTTATACATAATTCCATGCATCTTTTATTTTTCTGTATTCGATTCTGTAGAATTTAATTTAAATGTATTTTAATTTCTCTATAGAACTCCGTGCAGTTTTGTATAAAAATGTATTAAGGTAGTTTGGTCGGGAAATAATTAGCTTCAAAGATATCTTAATTTTAATGTTGCAAAAGTTATCAAATGAAAGACGAGGAAAGACATCGTGGTGCTTTTATTCTTTTTTTCCTTTGTTCATCAGACGCTCAATTTCATGAAATTAACATCGAAATATCTTTTAAACAAATGAAATTTCAGGTGCATATTTTCAGCGTACTTTTTCGTAAAGAATTCAAAATTCAATTTCATGAAATTAACATCGAAATATCTTTTAAACAAATGAAATTTCAGGTGCATATTTTCAGCGTACTTTTTCGTGAAGAATTCAAAATTCAATTTCATGAAATTAACATCGAAATATCTTTTAAACAAATGAAATTTCAGGTGCATATTTTCAGCGTACTTTTTCGTGAAGAATTCAAAATNTCAATTTCATGAAATTAACATCGAAATATCTTTTAAACAAATGAAATTTCAGGTGCATATTTTCAGCGTACTTTTTCATAAAGAATTCAAAACTACGTCAAAATGTACTAGTTGCATTTAAAAGAAACGAAGATTTCTTTGAGATCTCGAAAACGCCTCCACCTAGAAAAATTCTGCTAGTCCCACCAGAAACACAGCGAGTTCTTTTTTAAACATCTTTGTTTTTTGTATATTTCCTTTTGATGTATAGTTTACTTATAGTATGATCGAATTCGACAGTCCGTATATCGATGTACACGTGAAATATTTCGATTATTTCGTGACATTCTATTTGGGGAATATCATCGCGAATTCCGATGGTCGTCTTCAAAGTAGATTTTTTCGGCGGCAGTCAACCAATCCCATTTCGGAATTGTCGCACATTTTATGTAGCGAGGCTGTCTATCTTGGAATAGTCTTTTTACCAAATTCTACTCCGTTTCGAAAGCACGTCGAAGTCGCAACGTTTTGGAAGCTTCTTCTTCCTGCAATCGATCAGCATTGTTTCCTCGTTCGTTTTAAAAAAAACAACGTGCTTTTAATAAGACTTGTAGTTTCAGAAAGAAAAAACGAGAAAAGAAGTGAAAGGAAAGGGATGGCATGTTTTCGCGAGAAATCGTTGGTTTAAAAATAGTCGAAGAAAATATGCTATCGTTCCTACAGTTTGAAGAAATGATTTTACTGTGCAAACCTAATGACACTGAAAAATAAACCACGCGACGAAACTCGTTTCTCCTTCAACTTATTCCACGCGCACACATTTTTCCTTGAAAAACTCAGAGAATTTGATTGTTAGCAGCGAAGAATACATCGATCGTGCTGATCACAACGAACATGCCGTATTGTTACGCGGTAAAAGCTCGAGTTACGTAATATTAAAAAAAATGTTCCCGCTGAAAGTTCACCGTATTTTTTCAATTACGTAAATATCAATTGCAAATATCCTAAATGACCTTTGTAGCCACGTGTGCAAGTATTAATTTTTTGGTATCCCGCTGGGAGTAGCCATCCACATGTTATGTAGCAATTAAGTTAGAAAAATGTACCAAGTGTCCAGTTGGGCAAATTGTAAAGCACAAATTAAATAATAAAAAAAAAATATTAATTTTTTGTTAAAGGCTGCTTCCGATGCTTTTCCTAGCGTTTCAAACGTTATGACTCAGAATGAAAACATTTCCGTACTGCGTTTACGTAATCTTTCCTTCATAATACCTGCAACCTACGTTCTCAGAAGTCGATTGAGTCTTTTACACCCTCTGCACTAGAAGAACCACTGAAAATAATTCTGAACGTAAATTAGAGACAATAAAATACGAATCTGGAACTTGATCACAAATAGATTCTTCGAAACGGAAGTTTCTAAAAGTTGTTGTATGAACGATATAACAAAATAATTTGTGATAACGTGAGAAACAAAAATAATGTAATAATATAATAAACAGATAATTAATGAAATAAATAGATAATTATATTTATAATTTGTAAACGTATGTCTTTAAGAATATTACTTACAATGTGAATAACCTTGTGCAATTAATTGAAATTTTAATTTACTAATAAATTGGATAATATTATTATACATTCATCTTGAATTTTCAAAGACTAAAATTCTATATTTTGGAATTCATGGAAAAAGTCTGTAGATAAATCTGCAATGTAAAATCTGAAATCTGAAGCCTGAAATCCAAAGAAATGTAAAACCTAAAACGATCTGAAAGATCCAGTAGCTTTGAAAATGTTCGAAGAATCGGTAAAAATGTTAAGACTGTAACCACTTAATCCTTGTTCTCGTGCCTTTGCTTGCAACGAAACTTTCAACTGCTCTCGACTTCGACCTAATCCTATTTTATCTCTGACAATTGAAAATTTGTAGCGGGCGTAATTCAAGTACGACATAGCGAAGAGTTTAAAAATGGGTGAAACTCAAGTTTGGTGGAGAAATTTATCGTCGGCAGGCGTAACAGGTAGAGAGGAATAAATCTTTAGTCGACACACGAACGCTGAAAGTTTCGCTTCTCGCGAGCCGTTGCGTAACCGGTGGCTCACCGATATAATCGAGCCTTGCTATTTTCGTATTTCAGTTTTCGTTGTATTGTTCTCGCCTATTGTTCCTTCTCTTCGATCAACATTGCTACGAGAACGAAAAGAGCAGAGAAACGCGATCAAAAGTGGCAAATACTTTTCTTTAGCGTTCCACGTGCAAACGTAATTGCGGTCTAATTGTAGGTTGAATTAGTTGGTGGGCATCGTAAGTAGTTTGTTTGTTAATTAGAATCGCCACTTGGCGCAGTAGTCTGCCAAATTCTGCGCCGGGCATGTGTGTACTTCCTTTTCGAAATTGAGACATCATTTCCAAATGGAAAATATGTACTATACTTAGGTGCTTTTTTAGTATTATTTATTATAAAAAATGAAATTAAAGTATAAGGTAATTTTTTTTTTAGTAAAAGAACAGGAAATTAGCAAGAGGATATCCTGCATAGCTAATTGAAAATATATCTTTCCGGTTTCACTTTTCTGTATTAGTTTAACGACACTCGAATACGCTTTGCTTTTATTTATTTTTTACACGTGCGCATTCATTAATATTCCAGTCATCGTTGCAATTCCAACAAATTTTACACAAGCACTGGCATATAGCTTTATTCGTGAACGAATATGTGAAATAGTGTATGATTTTTGTTAAAAAATGTTATATACAAGTATAAAAAAAGAAAAAATATTATACACACGAATAAAAATTAACATGAGATTACATAAATATAAATATTTTGTTGTTAAATTATTATTTTCATATAATCGTCATTCAATGTAAAAAGAAATTTAAAAAAGAAGAAGTAAATACTCTAAATTTTTGAAATATTTAATTCAAATACAAATACATACTGTGGATACCAAAATGGATATTAGAAAATGTTTTTAAACATTCTTTTCTATGAAATATTATGTCTAGTAACCTCGAGCATACTATGTTTGCTACAACAAAGGCAAGAGAAGGATGAAACAATTCCTGGCAAAAGCGCAACACGTTTTTACATAAATCGAGAAGAGATTCGCGTGAAATAAGCGCGGCTATGACGTTCGTAAGAACAGAGCAGACCCAAATAACCAGACTCAGCATACGTCGCTTCAACGTTGCATGTTCTCGCCTTATCAAAAAGCGGAACACGATACTCTGTGAATACCGCAACACCATCGAACATATCTACTCTGTTGCTGCACCAAATTCGAATACGCAAGACGTAACCAGATACTTAACGATATATTTTATCGCTTTTAGCTGACAGAACACAATGTAAAAAAATCTCCAAGCTTCCTGAAAGAAATAGATCTTTGGCATCGTCTATAGGTACCAACATGCTAGCAGATAAATTATTATCAAATTACGTAGCATTTACTGCACGAAAATATAATATAACGATCGTTACTGATTATTTGCTAAATAACAACTTAACTGAGACAGCTGTGCCAAACTAAGCACGTGAATATTATTGAGTTGGCAACTATGTGATTGCGGATTTTGTCATTAGGTGGATTAGGATTAGGATTAGGTGTCATTAGGATTAAGACAAAATCCGTAATCACTTAGTTGCCAATCCAATATTTTATGTTTATGTATCTACAAAATACATATAACTGCACACTAATGCCATAATTACCATAGGATGTGACGATAAAGGGCAAATTTTTTTTTCATTTGCTAGTATTTTACAATCAATCCTCGCATTGAGAATTTTAATTATAATTAAATTAATTATAATAAGTTAATACTTATTATAGATAAGTATAATTTATAAATAAGTATTATAAATAAGTAAATATTACTTATTACTATACTATATTATATATTACTAATAAGTAAATATTACTTATTACTATATAATTAAATATAATAAGTAAATATAAATATCTAGTTAAATCTTGTGCTTAGGTCTAACGGGTAGTGTTTAAATAGATAAGCAAACGAACACATATATTTATAAAATAAAAATAAAGTGGTAATGCAGCAAATGTTCACGTGTTGCTAGCGTCATTACGATTCATGTAACAAATTTTAATCACACATCGAGTGAAACAGCAACAACAAAGTAATACGATAATGACGGAGGATCAGTGACGTGTCGTCGTGATTTTTTGCACGTCTTGCGAATGTAAACTGCTTCAGTGACTCGTGGGAAATCTTGACTGTTGTTTCATTATTACCGTAGTAAGTTATGGCAAAAGGGTCGTAAAAAAAGAGTCGTAATCATAGGATGCTCGTTCTTATAACAAGAAAGCGTACGATAAAAGCGTATAGTCTTATGTCTTGTGTTTGGTAATATATTTTTTTTTAATGCTTTTTCTTTCATTGATAGAATCTGACTCTGTAGATCGATCGTAAATACTACAAACTTTCCTTAATTACTCGTTGGTTATTTTTATTATTTGTTTTATCGAGGCTTGAAATTCAGTGGAGCCACGTCTAACACGTATCATGCGATTAACATAGCTTTTCATGCTCTGTACGGTAGAACCTGGATTATGCGAAGTGATCGAAGGATAATCGAAAATTCGGATAATACGAGAGGGTTTGTTATTATTCGTAAATCGTACAATAAAATCGTGGAGAAATTTTGATAACGTAATATTGTACATATATTTAGATTTCATTAATTAGTTAAATTTGAATAATTTAAATTAACTTTGCGAATTTGTATTTAGCACAAGCTCGATATCGTTCTTCAAATGTTTATATTCGAATCTCGTTTCTTTTTCAACAAAGAAAATCTTCGTCCTTGATCATTTGCACTTTCGTACTCCTGTTAAAATTTCGAAAAACATAACAGAAGTTACGCTAATGAAGTTCCAAGCATCTCGGATAATACGGAACTTCGATTAAACGCGATCGCAATAGCCGACACTCCACCGTGCCCACTTTATATCAAATGTTTATAGCAAAATTATAGCAATAAACATCTTGTCATTCCTACATTTGCAGATTGCTTGCAAATTCCACCAATATAATCACGACAGACGCGTCTCACAACGGTGCTAATAAAATTTCGAAGTGTTTTTATACGACACATTCGATATGGAAATATTAGGTTGTCCCAAAAGTTCCTGTCGTTTTATAAGAAAGCAGTAGATGCACGACATTTTTTGTTTTATGTTATTTGATTGAATTATGTTTGGTCTATTTTATTCTATCGCTACAAAATGGATCATACGTAAATCTATAAAATAGTATAAAATAAAAAATGTTGTGCGTTTATTATTTCACATATGAAACGAAAGAAACTTTTGGGACAGCCTGAAACAAATTTTTTACGATAACAGGTCGAACATCTTCGTGAGGAAATTTTCCTTTGATTAATTAAAACAGCTGCAACAACTGTAGCATAGATAGTGTCACCGCGCCATAAATTAGCGATAGAAAAACCAATGGGATCCAACGAACATCCCGCAGGCCATCGAAACGATAACGTAGAGAGTGTTCCAGTGTCAGAAAACAGCAACAGCATGACCATTTCTGACCTGAACCCAGGCGACACCCCCGTCGACACCTCCTCCATAGGAGCCAAACCCATAGTATGTAAACCTTCCTAAAATCAGCTCTGGACATTCTCTGTTCTAACACTCTGAATCGTCATTCTGTTGGATTAGTACAATAAATTTGACTACTAAATATATCTAAAGTTCAATTCTTTACCTTATTTGTGAAACGTTCGAACTGCGACGCGAGGAGATCACCGGTGATCTGTCAATTTCGTGATTTCTTGTGTCTCCTACGTGACAATGGCACGCTTTCGCTAAAGGATTAGTTAGCTGTCGGCATATGTAACACTGGGATCCGAGAGATGGGATGAGATGGTAGACGAAGCAGTGCTACGTGATCATTAGGAGCTGTGAGATATGCTTTCGGGAATGGGCAGGTTTATCTGGCAACCACTAGAAGCCACTTACAGGAAGCGTGGATGATACTGGATAAACTAGGGCCTAAAGTAAGGGTTGTGAATGTCGAGAAGCATTTACAGGGAACATGATTGATCGCTAGGGAGCGATCCAGGCACAGGGTTGCGGACCTCCTAATTTTCTATCTTGTATCAATTCGAGATACTCGTTAACACATTAACACTAAAGTCGAACGATCGGTTTCAAAATTTAATTAAAAATCGTACCTTCATTGTTATTTATTTCGTTCATCTAAATTTATGCAAATTCTTGTACCATCTGATTAATGGGTTTTTCAATTTTTGTTAACACGTTGACGCCGGCGTGTGTCATTAGCGGGTCACACGTGTCTGTCCCGAGGGGCAGCGATGGGTCACACATGTATTTCACAAAATAGGTAGTGACCCAGCGCCGTCCCACGAAGCAGACAGTGAATTCGGGCGCCGGCGTCAATTTACATAGAGTTTGTTAAACCGTTAAGCGGCTTACACACCAAACTGAAACACGTAAGAATGCATGTGCAGATTCTTACGGAACCATATGCGTAGCTAGTAATTTTGTAATAGCGTTGAAACTGCTTTTAAAAATGTCTGGTCGTCTTGCAACCATCTTCTTCAATCGTCTTCGATATCGTTATTCACAGTGGCGTTTGTAATAATTGTAAATGTTGAAGTGATTCTCGCTTCTAGAGAAACTCTACATCTGTTCTAGCGTTTAGTTTTCTTAGACCTCGAAGTTGTTGAGTATTGTTTAGCATTAAATCAATTCAGCCTCATAGTCTTTTCTAGGAACAAGCTTTGCACAGACGGTGCAGCGGGGTATAGACAGGCCAGTTTTCGTAATTATATAAATATATCAAGGCAGAGATACCGCAAGGAAGCGTCTTAGGACCAATATTATGCACACTATACACGGTCGATATACTAACAACTATCAACAGCAAAATACTGACATTCGCGGACGACTCGGCTGTATTAGTCAGGCAGACTAATGCAGAAACAGCAGTCACATTATCACAAGAGCATTTTTTATTTATTTATTTATTTTATTTATTTAAATTTTACAATTTGTTCAGTAGGACATTTGGTAAAATATTGTAGCTTAGAGAAAAATATAGCATGTGGATGGTTACCCTCAGCGAGGTTTCATCTTCCAGGTTGTTTATTGTATTTCTATTGTGATATCTGCGGGATGCTTCTTCTTCAGTCTTCTTTCTATTATTGTACCACAAGAGTATATGACAAAAATAGAAAAATGGCTAAACAAATAAAAGCAAACCCCATTAAATGCAACCATATTACATTTGCACCATGAAAATGGAAACCACCAAATATCCAATTAAATGGTACGCACATAACACAAACAAGGCAAGTTAAATACCTAAGACTCTACTTAGACACACAACTTACATACGAGCAACATACTAAATCAATTGTAGACAAAATACAGATAAAAAGTAGACAGATGTACTAGCTAACTAGTAGAAACTCTAAACTCAGAAGGACAAATAAATACAAATTTACAAAACGATAATAAAATCAATTTGGACGTAGGGAATACCACTATGGGGGAGAGCAACAATGAGTCACATAATTAAACTAGAGTCGCTATAATCGAAGATACTGAGAACAATAGTCAACGCCCCATGGTATGTCAGAAACGAGGATATACGCAAAGGCCTAAAAATACCAGATGGTCAAAGAAGAAATAGACAGATACGTAAAAAAATACAAGGAAAAAACGACAACACATCCAAACCAGCTGGCTGCTGAAGCGAGCAAAACTCTCATAAAAAGAAGACTAAAGAGAAACCACCCCACTGACCCCACTAAAGAGATAAAATAGATAAACTGGAAGATGGTATCCCGCTGGGAGTTGCCATCCACATGTTATTTAGCAATAAAGCTAGAAAAATATACGGAATGTCCAGTTAGACAAATTGTAAAATACAAATTAAATAATAAGAAAAAAATACAAATACCCATAGGCCCATGGCTTTGGAGCTCTGTTGTAACGTAACTTTGGCAGCGTGTGGATCTGGATTGACATACATTATACTGTTAGGAAGATGATACATTTACACTGTGCATGTGAATGTGTGTGTGTCAGAGGGCATCCAGGCCTTAGTTGGGGCAAAAGACGATCGGAAACTGTTAGAAGCATCTGGAGGAGTTCGTTGACAAGAAGCGTGCGTGCAGGTAGGTTTTCGAGGTCTTCAGAGTATAAGATATATGTATAACTGTTGTCTGCTAAATAAAGGAAATTATTTGTATTTCCGAATCCCTCACATATCTTTACATATACTTATACTTAAATTAAATATATTTCTATTACACATTCATCCACGAATTCCTCCCTATTCCATCAGATAACCTCAACAGTAAAAAACGAAGGACGAAAGCTTCTAATAATTGTCAAACTATAGCGATCCACTTTGAAATCCAATCCGAAGACTCACTTTAGTCCTGATAATTCACACCACAGATGTTTCTACAATTATTCGAACCTAATGAAAGAAACCTAGACACAAGCTTGTCTCCTCCTCTAAATATTGCAACAAGTAGCTTTCGGCGTGCTAAAATCTTCCATAAATACATGAACACCCGGCGTCCACCGATGCTAGACGATAGCTAAGTCTAACAAGTCTTTAAGACTGGAATATTCAGTATCGATATGAATAGCGTGTCGATGCAAGGCGATACCAACTCGCCGACATCAGTCTACACAACCTGCAATTGCAACCTATCGTATCACGTAATCTCACAAAGCTTCGTTGCAACGTGTTTGATGGAGCGCGTGTAGGCGGCTTTAAAATCGAGACAACCGCAGTTGGCATCCGAATGTATCACCTGTATCCGATGATGTTTCTCGATGGAAATTGGCCCACGCCTTCTTCTGAAATAAAAACGCATAGGTAGCTGCACCTTGTATCGCACGACGATCAAGATACGACACAGAAATTTTTGTCGTTGATTATTTCTTTGAGATTGATTGAGATTTCTTATTGATATTTTGTTATTGAAGCGTCGTAGGTGCAAACTGGTTTGTTATCTCGCAACGAACAAGGCGAACAGAATATATTCCAGGATATTTTAGTGGTACAGGATAACGAACAGGATCGAGGCTAGCCGATCAACAGTCAACTCTTGTGGCTCACCTATCCATTCTGACGTATTCTGAGGTATTCTCGCTCTTGTTAAATTGTTCGATAACTTTGACGCGCTGTTGAGAGAATTTCGACTTAACAAGTTTATCCTACACAAGAGAATTAAACTTAACAAGTCTATTCCAATGGCAATGGATGTACGTGCAGGCGAAAGTCGTAAGATGATCAATGATGAATTAGAATGTTGAACTGGCCAGAGTAATTTTCTTTTCATGTACGTGTTCGTATGGTAGTTGGAAAATTGCGAAGGAAATGATTGGTAAGGAATTGTATGTGATTTCGGTATAGGGTGTCAGAATAGTTCAAGTACGATAAGAGAATATTGAAGAAGGATCTTTTTCTTTCTTGGCTCTTCATACCTGTGTGGAAAATGTACTAAACATTGCAGTAGCAGACGAGGATAGACTGAAACGCTGTACACGTGAAAAGGTGCACTACGTGGCACAAATCAAGCGTTTTCAGTGGATGTTTTTGCTTCAATATCTCGTCCACAAAGGATATAACCTAATAAACACGATGATGGAATCCCACTGGGGGTAACCATCCACAAGCTATATTTTATTCACTAAGTTAAAATATTTTACCAAATGTCCTACTGGACAAATTGTAAAGTTTTAAAATAAAATAATAATAAAAAAAAAATATTTCGTCAACTTTTTGTACATAGCAATACTTCGACCGAAGAATTGTTTTTAATGTAGAATATACAGGATGGTTGGTAACAGGTGGTATAAGCGGAAAGGGAAGAAAAATTTTTCGTTCTTTTTTTTCCAGCAATTTTTGTAATAATAAACTTTATGACTACTTCATATTATTTCATTATGTATTCCTAATTTTCCGTTACGGCAAAAACAAACTTTTATCCACTTTATAACGAGACGTGATAAAGTGGACGCGTACCGAGCGAAAATTCAAAGTCGATTTTCTCGAAAACAAAGCCTCAAACGAAAAATTTGTATTCTATACTTTCGACTTCTTTTTTCGCGTAGAATCACCCCCTTTCCGCTTGTACCACCAGTTACCAACCACCCTGTATAATATTTTCGAACTATTGAATAAATCATAGCAGAACGATTGCTTTGAATGTTGCTTAGTAATTGTAATATAAATTTAGTAATGAAAGTCACTAAAATTTATATGCCAATTTACGTCAACAAATTATTATTTCTTTTTAAAGATATAAACGTTTAGGATTCTATTGAAGGGACTATTTAAATTTATTTTTATTTACATGGAATATTCGCAACGTTCAATTGACCATGGTACATTTTTACGCAGCACAACCTTGTTATCATATGAGAATATAGAATTTCGCATCATATGGCCATAATCTCCATTTCACTTTGCCATGACACAACTCGTTGTTTGCTATACCCAACATTCTAATTAAGTCAGCCTTCGTAAAATAAGATAGTTCAAATTTCATTTGTTTCAAAAATAAACTTCACGTCGTGTCTAATTATGCAACTAATAAATTTGAATTTTTCGTTGAATTTTTCGGTCGTTGTCTAAAAAAAAAAACATATGTAAAATAATGTTTTTAAATAAAATTTACTTAAAATTTACTCTATGCAAAATGATACTTTGTTTCGTTATACGATTAAATATATAACACAATGGGAAAATTAATTTTAATCTACCGCGAGAAGATTCTTCGTATTCTCTTGTATCGAGTTTCGTTTCATTCTCACGGAACGCTCAATGTTTATATTATATTCGTTAAAGATACGCAGTGACACCTTTACAGATCGTAAAATTTGTTAATAGCTTCTGAAGCACACGTATGTAAGTATCACGCTATTTGTAGAACGATGAATACGATATTTTCGATCGAATGATAGTTTACAATATCAGTTAGAATTATTCAATAGTTATTTTTCAATAGCCAATTATTCAATAGTTAGTTAACACTAATCAATATTTTGTAAAACGTCGCCTTTGGAATCTAAAATGAAAAATGTATCTGACCGAAGACTTTTACAACCTGTTTACAGCACACAGAAACTCATATTGAATTCTTTTTATCGCGCCACATTGTTGATATCCGAATGCATATCCAAACAAAATCGTGCAACAAATTGTTCTGATTCGATGTTCGACAGAAACGTTAAATCGACCTTTGTTTATTATCGCAGACAACGTTATTTACTGTCAAGGACCAATGTCCACATTGTGATAGAATAGTCGGTATTGTTCCACTGATATCGTCGCTGCTATTCACGTTCTGTCAATGTTGACGACTGCTATGCTCATAACAACCACTTGCTAGTTATTCCGACGAACATCGTTCGGAATATGAGAATACGAAAACGCGTATGACATAATCGATGCAGTGTGCAATGATGTACGCGAGATTGTGACTCATAGCGCAGTTTTCTTTATTAGCAGACGTGATATTGCATAATTTTTCATCGTACCGTTCACTCGGAACGCTGCTCACCTTTTTCACGCGTTTACTCAATTGAATATTTTACTCGAGTTGTACTTACGTCCCATTAATCTTCGGCGATTCGTATGTAGCATGGAAAGATAATTTCTTCTACTATGATAATTTGTACTGCGTGAATTTATAAAGTTGTAACATTATCTCAATCGTTGTGTTAAAAACGTAGATCTGTTTACTTCTGATAGCAGGCGTTCGGTGTTTTGCAAAATACGAATTCAAGACGCAATTAATGTGTTCTTTTCTTCGGCGAGAAGAAGAAACGGCTGCTGCGTTATTTCGTTAACCTTTTACCCAATTCTGCTTTTCTATAGGCGAAAAATATGGCAAATTTAACACTAGTCAAATTGACTGGTTTTACAATTTTATTTTCAAATTCCTACTTCATGTTATATTTTTTCTCCACGACTATGTAATGACATTCGCAACGATAACTAAAGGAATAATATAATGACTTTTATTTTGTTTTTCATGTATTCAAACTGAAAATAATTTCGTATCAAGGCTACTTATACCAATAGCAGTCAAAATGACTGATACTTGTCAAAGCGTAAAAGGATTCTTCGTTTTGTACAACTTGCCACACGTTTTTCAAATTTGTACTGCCTATCATTCGATATGATGATATCAATTATCAGGAAAATTCCGGATCGATCGCTGGATTGCTAAATACTAACGCTCGAAATACCACAGCAGTCAAAACGACTGGTTCTACAATTTTATAAATGTTCCAACCCTCGTTTAGGGATCATTGTCCCGGATGGATTAAAAATACCAAAAAATGTACTAAATAACATGGAATTGCTTCTGTAAGAAAGCAGAAAGACCAGTCATTTTGACTGGCTTTGGTAGAAACAGCTTCGTGTTAACTATCGGTAGTTCTAGCGTCAAAGAGATAAAAGATGTACAATTGTTATTGGTACGCAGAATTTCTCGTTTCCATTTTGTGTCAAACGTTTCCTTCTTTAGATAAAATTGAATTAATTTTAATAAAAATTCAGGGATCGCAGCGAGGTGAGAAGAATTTACCATTCTACAGCCCTGCAGAGTATCTCAAACTTTTGTATTTTATTTATTCATACGAATGATGGTTTAAATCGAGAAATTTACAGTGATAAATTCTAAGAAAAAAGAGTATTTTTAATTCGAATATTTTCTGTATTTAATGTTTAACATTTGAACGCTTAAATAACTAATAACCTTTAATGTCGATACTTGGTATGATGAAAATGAACGAAGGTTTCAGCATATTCTTCCACAATTTGAATTCCAAATAAGTACGTCTTCCACGGCAGTGTCGTAAGGTCTGGATGATTCCGCCGAACCTAATATGGAGCCCATCTAGTACCTTATCAATTAGCATACGCGTTGGCGGATACACGCGGTTTTAATTGTATGCGTCTAAATTCTTTTTCATTGACGACCATAACAATCCAATTTTTACCAGCGATCGCAATAATCGCTGGTATTATACTACGCGTTGTTTTACAGTTTATCCAATGATTTATCTAACAGGATCAAATGAGACAGTTTGCGCGCAACATTTATTTTCTTTGCTTATCGCATCGCTAACAATTGCGTGATAGTAGTACGAGCAAGCGAAACTGGCCAACCTTGCAGAAGAATTTCCACGGAAATAGACGTATTCGCCAGGAGAAATGCAAATTCACTGACTCGATTATGTGCAATGAAATTCCTGCATCGTCTCAGCAATATATAGAACGAAATCATAGTATTGAAACATAAAACGTATTCTCTTGAGAGCTGATGGTCGTGATAAACCTAAAACAACGAGATTAATTAATCGGTAAAAATCGAAAAAACAGAGGAAGAATGTTTAACGTGTGAAACCGACGGTTCTTGTAAATCTAAAACAACGTTAGAATAAATCCACAGAATCGCGAGTTTTAAATTAGTTAGCGACGTTTTAAAGGCGTTGCTTAAAATTTTTTTTTAATTATTTAATTTGTACTTTACAATTTGTCCAGTTGGACATTTGGTAAATTTTTCCAACTCAACTGCTAAGTAACACGTGAGTGGCTACTTTCAGGGGGATACCATGTTCGAGCTTTAAATTTGAAGCGGATAGTGGGCAGTGGTATTGGAGAAAGCAATTTTTTTTTATTATTTAATTTGCATTTTACAATTTATCCAGCTGGACATTATTAAATTTTCCTAACTTAACTGCCAAATAACACGTGGGTGGCTACTCCCAAGGGGATACCATCTTCGAGTTTGACTACTTTATTTCCTTAGTGAGGTGAGTGTGGTATTTTCTCTCTAGTCTTCTTTCTATGAGAGTTTTGCTCGTTCCAGCAGCCAGCTGGTTTGGATGTGCTGCCGTTCAATCCTCGTATTTTTCCGCGAGAGAAAGCAAATGCAGCTTCATATACAGCTACGTGATACACAGAATGTTGTCGATACGCGTTCACGAATATGCCAGCCACTCCTTTCTTCCTCGACGTTGTCCACTGTCCGATCGTTGTTCAACTATAGAACAAGTTCATATATTCCAAACACGCAGCTACGTCACTCCGATTTCCATTTAATTTCTTGCCATACGCCGTACACGGTCTTGTTCTCGTAACTGCAAACCGCCGACGTTCTCTCGCGAACTTCAGTTTTCAGTCGCCTTGTCCGCTTAATAATTTACATGGTAATTGTCTCGACGAAATAAAGGAAACGCGCGGAACGAGAAAACGTAAAAGTTGCGGATAACGTTAGTCGTCCTATGAATTACGTATCCGCTCTTTTAAAATGAACGTTTTACGCGTCGAAAGTGTGGAAATGAAATTTTATCGTTGCATCGGAGAATCGAACGATACTTCGTCGTATTGGTATTACTTCGAACACGCAGGATCTAACCAGACTATTTTACTTTATCGTTGCAGGTGTGCAAAGAATTATTATTGTTATTATTTTCTGAATTTTTTACTATTTTTTACTATTATATTTAATCCTGAAACTTACATTTTAATTCTACTTTCTTACATTACAAACTTACATTCTAATTCTGCAGTTGCATTCCTTAAATTTCTTAAATTTTTTGTGGATGAAAGAGAAGAAGCAGAACAATTTGTGCTGTACCTGGTGCTGGATTTTTACGTCCTATCGACGAGTTAACACTAGAACTACCATACCCTTCAAATTGACTGCTTTTACAATTTTATTTTAAAATTCCTACGTCATGTTATATCTTTTTCCACAATGATGTAATAACTTTCGCAACGATAACTAAAGGAATAATATAATGAATTTTATTTTGTCTTTTATGTATTCAAACTGAAAATAATTTCGTATCGAGGCTACTTATACCAATAGCAGTCAAAATGACTGGTACTTGTCAAAGTGTACAGGAGTCCTGCAATCTGTTTATCGAACCCCAATTAACCAGTTTGCCCAGCTGGACATTTGGTACATTTTTCTAACTTAATTGCTAAACAACATGTGGATGGTTATCCTCAGCGGGATACCAAAAAATCAATACTTTTTTTTATTATTTAATTTGTACTTTACAATTTGCCCAGCTGGACATTTGGTAAATTTTTCTAACTTATTGCTAAATAACATGTGGATGGCTACTCCCAGCGGGATACCGAAAAATTAATACTTGCACACATGGCTACAAAGGTCATTTAGGATATTTACAATTGATATTTACGTAATTGAAAAAATACGGTGAAGAGATAACTTTCAACAGGGACTTTTTTTTTAATATTACGTAACTCGAGCTTCTTTTGTCTTTTATGTATTCAAACTGAAAATAATTTCGTATCGAGGCTACTTATACCAATAGCAGTCAAAATGACTGATACTTGTCAAAGTGTACAGGAGTCCTGCAATCTGTTTATCGAACCCCAATTAACCAGTTTCCTCGTTTTCTACAACTTGCCACACGTTTTTCAAATTTTTACCGCGTATCATTCGATATGACGATATCAGTTATCAGGAAAATTCCCAATTGATCGCTAGATCGCTAGATGCTAACGCCAGAAATACCACAGCAGTCAAAACGACTGGTTCTACAATTTTATAAATGTGTCAACCCTCGTTTAGGGATGATGGTCCCAGATGGATTAATAATACCAAAAATGTACTGCATAACGTGGAATTGCTTCGGTAAGAAAGTAACAAATCAATAAATATGAAAATATTCTATTATTAGGTATTTTTTAAAGACTGGTTTTGGTAAAAATAGCTTCGTGTTAACTATCGGTACCTAGATTCATCTATTATATATTATAATATATATAATATATTATAATCCAAGTTACTGTACCTTGCCAAATGAAGTTACTTGTAATTCTCAATGAGAATTGATTGTAAATAAACCACTAAATAAAAAAAAACTATCGGTAGTTCTAGTGTTAAGACAGTTAAGTGGCATTTTGTTATGTAACTGCTTTTAGCGTGTCACGATCCAAGGAGATTATTTTATTTTATCATTGCTATCGTATATTGTGCATATATAATTGTGCATATAAAATATTGTCACTAAATTTTCTCACAAGAGCAACAAATCAGTCAATGAGTTAGTAAATGAAATGTTATCTAATCAAACCTGACAAACTGTTGCCGTGTTAAACGCAGTACAAACAACACGATACGCAACAAGATGCACTCGTTTTGTTCACCTGTTTTGTTTATACAAACAGCATAAAATATTACAGTCTTCCTTCTATATGCTGTAATACATTATGTAATAGTTACAGATATCAGATCGGTAGTAGCGTAGGTTCCACTTGTAGATTCCATTATCACATACTTTTCAGAATTACGATATCGATCGGAGTACCTTTGGTCGGAAAATCAGATCGTACTATCTTCAAATTAATCCTAAAATCCTAATGATTTAGTTTCGCGTTTGTTTCGGTATAAAAATGCCCGCCAATGTCAAGTAATCTTATCTGAAGAAACATCTAAATAGCAGGTAATTGCGATATAACGTCTCGGCTCTCGATGCTCCACATTTTTTAACGCAATACCGAGCATTCGTATGAAAAGTAATTTATATCTGTCTTTTTCCTGGTATCAAACGGCGTTATAAATTCGCGCGGCCGCGTTATCAACGATGCGATTTTGAAAATCTCGAGTAAATTTCGTTCGCGAGAAACACACCTAACGATGATGTATTTTACGCGACTATTATTCGCGCAATTTTCCGAGTCGAAATGTTCGTTTTAGCAACGCGGGAAGGAAATCGTAAGATCCTATAGACAGAGGAGGAGAAAAAGGAAATAGCTTGTCTTCTGTTCAACTCACGGCTCGAGTTTACGTTGCTTACGGCTGCTGTTTAACGTTCGAGCACAGATGTTTCGATTGGATCGATTAAACGAGCCTGGAATATATAATTATTCAACGTCGTACGAGATCCAATCTTTTCCAATACTCTCTGTTCGATCTGGCCTTAAAGTATAATTCAACACGACCGAGTGTTATTTACAAGGATAGCGAGCAAGAAACAGCGTCATGATTTTCATTGTTGAAATCACATTCCTAGAAGTCGGTCGAGCTATTCATTCAGAAGAACGAAGAATATGATGTAACGTAGGAATAAACGTAGGAAGCAAATACTCGTTCCATGTTCGTGATACGTACGTCGAAATTTGACCAATCTCTGCACGAAATTGGGAATGTGATTAATTCGAGTATTCTTTCTCTGAACGATATAATTTTCAGTATCCTGATATGTACTTACTTTCGATGTATTTAATAAATTGCATCAGGTATATTAAATATACCAAGCAACTCGTTTAATATTGTTAAAAGAATATTCAATAATTTAATCGAAGTAGGTTTTATCGTTGAGGATTAATTGTTTCCAGAGTCGTTGTGGATGGATCTCAAAAAAGTAACGATTTATTTTATTTATTAGATTAAGTAACGATTATTTATTTATTATTTATATTATTTATTTTATTTTATTTGTCGATGCGGATTGACTTTCGGGAATACAAACCTAATGCTGCGAGACAATCGCTTGGAGAAGGAGTTTCAAGGTTTCGAGAAAGTTAGAGGTGCGATGGTAAATCGCGTTGGGCTTTGGTTTTAAGAAGTGCGTTTATTGCACAGGGAATTGAAAAACTCTATAGTTTAGAATTTACTACAACGCAATACGCAGGTGCGATACAACGAAATAAACGCGACACAACATAACAAACACAGTGCGAAAGAACATGATTTTTAAAAAGACTGTAAAATACGTCTTTTTCTGGCGATATTAGAGTCGCGACTGACTATCAGGCGGTTTCTTCCACGCGAAACAGTCCTGATAGTTTGTCTCCTACACTGTCGACTGAAACACTGGGACATTGGCAATTTTCTGCAAAGCCTTCTGCACACGTACAAACACATACACACTCGTGGAAGACACGTGAATTCTGTTTGTTTTATCGTATCAATGTTCTCTATCAATGCTGGAAAAGTTGGTTTAGAAAATTGTTAGCATATTTGGAGGATACGATCCTTTAAATAATTAAATAACACAGAGTAGTCAAATAACGCAGAATAATTTGTTCTTGAAAAATTGTTGTTTTTTAAATATCCTCGCGAAATGCTGGGAAATTGAATGCCGTCGAACAAAATGCTAATTGTAAGCCAGACGACGACACGGCTATCTCGGCCAACTCGCCAACTCAGATTGCAAGATGATAATAAGCAGAAATATGATCACGTTGAAAGCACGTTTATTGCTTAATTGTTGAGTTACCGTCTTTCAGATGCAACTTATAGATGTAACTTTCAGACGTAAATTATATTTATTTTGAAACTCGTATTTCTTAAAAAAGAAGGACTATAAGGAAACCACGCGTTCAAGCATCTGATTTGTGAAAATGTTTCCAAAATTAGCGATATTTCTATGGAAACAATTTAATTCTTTTTTTTTTTATTTTTACAAAATGTACATGATAAGTAGACTTGGAATTTTTGTTATTCTTTTGCGAATATGACCAACGAAATAACAGAACATGGGCAGAGAGACTTGTTTCTAGCCTCCTAAATGTTCCAACTGGTGCTTCGCTTGGATATGTACATTCTTACACGTTTGTACGCGCGTTGTACACTATATTTTTGCATATTATGTACGTTTAAGTCTCCTATAAACACGTAAAAATCCGCAGTCTAGCGATAAGCATTGTATGAGTATTATAAACAATAAATCAATATACAGATATATATATATATAGATATATACATTGTATATTGATTTATATTGTATTTTTTTTAATTGTATTTATTGTATTCACATTGTATTTATATTTATGTATATTGATATATATATTGTATATTGATTTAATGTTTACAATACTCATACAATGTTTATCGCTAGACTGCGGATTTTTACGTGTTTATAAGCGACTTAAACGGACATAATGTGCAAAAATATAGTGTGTACAAACGTGCGTACAAACGTTTAAAAATGTATATATCCAAGCGAAGTATCAGTTGTAATATTAAGGTAGCTAGAAACAAGTCTGTTCATTTTTATATTGTATTTTTTTATTGTATTTATATTTATGTATATTGATATATATATATATTGTATATTGATTTATTGTTTACAATACATACAATGCCTATCGCTAGACTTATATATTGTATATTGATTTATTGTTTACAATACATACAATGCTTATCGCTAGATTCATATTGTATATTAATTTATTGTTTACAATACATACAATGCTTATCGCTAGACTGATATTGCATATTAATTTATTGTTTATAATACATACAATGCTTATCGCTAGACCGATATATATATTGTATATTGATTTATTGTTTACAATACCTACAATGCTTATCGTTAGATTTATATATTGTATATTGATTTATTATTTATGATACATACAATGCTTATCGCTAGACTGATATTGCATATTAATTTATTGTTTATAATACATACAATGCTTATCGCTAGACCGATATATATATTGTATATTGATTTATTGTTTACAATACCTACAATGCTTATCGCTAGATTTATATATTGTATATTGATTTATTGTTTATGATACATACAATGCTTATCGCTAGACTGATATTGCATATTAATTTATTGTTTATAATACATACAATGCTTATCGCTAGATTCATATTGTATATTAATTTATTGTTTACAATACATACAATGCTTATCACTAGACTGATATTGCATATTAATTTATTGTTTATAATACATACAATGCTTACTGCTAGACTGATATTGTATATTGATTTATTGTTTATAATACATACAATGCTTACCGCTAGACTGATATTGTATATTGATTTATTGTTTACAATACATACAATGCTTATCGCTAGACTGATATTGCATATTAATTTATTGTTTACAATATATACAATGCTTATCGCTAGACTGATATTGTATATTCATTTATTGTTCATAATACATACAATGCTTATCGCTAGACTGATATATATATTGTATATTAATTTATTGTTTATAATACATACAATGCTTATCGATAGATTCATATTGTATATTGATTTATTGTTTACAATACATACAATGCTTATCGCTAGACTGATATTGCATATTAATTTATTGTTTATGATACATACAATGCTTATCGCTAGACCGATATATATATTGTATATTGATTTATTGTTTACAATACCTACAATGCTTATCGCTAGATTTATATATTGTATATTGACTTATTGTTTATAATACATACAATGCTTATCGCTAGACCGATATATATATTGTATATTGATTTATTGTTTACAATACCTACAATGCTTATCGCTAGATTTATATATTGTATATTGACTTATTGTTTATAACACATACAATACTTATTGCTAGACTGATATATATATATAGAATATACAAAGCTTACGAAAATATTGCAACGTTTATACACACCTTTATGAATATAATATTACGTGCGCTACGCGAAGCATTCCGAAACTTCACATTAGCATCGTTATGAAGTTCGGCTATTCTGCTTATATCGGTAAAGCTCGAAATTAATCTGAAAGCCATTGTAGGGATTACAAGATATAGATATCTAACGCATGTATATGCTGAGGGAGATTGCAAAAGTATTTAAATAGTCAATTATCCACATTACTCATCTGAATCATCTTGAATCATCTTCAACGTTTATTATACGCTTAAGACGGCTATTCATGACGTATACTAATCTTTTACTAAATAAACGTTCGCAATAAGTGTCTTCTATAATTAAGAGACGTCTTCCGTAATTTCTACGATCGGTCGCGAAAGTATTTGTACATCCTTTTAAAACGGAATAACTTTGATGAAACTGGACCAAATGACTTTAGGTTTCTTGAGAAGCTGGAAGGATTGGTTCGCTGGATAACGGGTGAAAGAAATTTGGAGAAAATTGAGATCGGTAGGAATGGCGATGAAGGTAATGGAGGTCACCGTGTGTAACTTTTTCATCCGAGCTCGTAGCGAAAATGTAAAAAGTTCGTTTCTTAAATTTATGTCGGTTATATACATCGAAAGATATAGGGATCTTTAAATTTGTTACAGTTATATAGACTAAAATTTACGAAAAACTGCAATTTTTGCCATTTTTAACCGCTCGCAGCTCGTAGCAACGTTAACCGATTTTTATGAAATTTTCAGAACGTATACAACCGATATAAATATGCAAAATGTGTTGTTTAAATTTTCATGACTAGCCCAGAGAAAAAAATTGTACAAGACGATTTTTACTATCTTCATTCCTGTTCCTATCAATTTAAATTTTCTCCAAAGAGGCTCAATCCTTTCGGTTCAATTCTAACAAAATTATTCTTCATTAAAAACTGTATGAACACTTTTGCGACTGATTGTGTACATATTTTTAAATCGATTTCGATCACCGATATAATCATGATGATTCTAAATGTTTTATATAACGGGTATAACATATGCATAAGAGTTTTATACGGTTTCGTGAGTCGATGCACACGAATGTATCAATGGATTAAGAAATATACGGTTTTATTTAAAAGACTTTCACGTTGAAGCCATTCAGATTTTCTTCCAAGTATTTCCATATCGTCGACGATCTACCAGACGTTCGATTTTAATGGAGAAAATTTGTCGCATTTAAAAGGTAGAATAGTCGAACATTAGGTTCGTACGTCTAACGATTTTTTCAACACGATTTCTATGAATTGTTTAGATTAACTAGTAGTTACGCGAATTTAATACATGTAAATATAATCGTTAAAAAATAACAATATAATCTACCTGTACGAACGTGATCTTTTATTTCAATTTCTCTTAGCGTTTATCATTATTATTATATATTATTATATAGAATTTTATTATTATTATAAAGCATTTATTATTATATATGTATTTACCTTTAAAAGCTAAATATGCGATAGAAGAATCGACGTCCGTAAATGTCATCAAACGCTACGACACAATTTTGTCACTTAAGGGAGTGAAGTAAAGAAAAGGCAGAAAATAGTGTGAAATTAAAAATTTTTGCGGGTTTAAAGAGAAAATGTGTTTTATAAAAAGAAAAAAATAAACTTTAAGGTGCTATAACAATTATTTAAATAAACTTTTTTAGTTCATCGAGAAGAAAAATATCGAATAATTTAATCCATTTTTGGTTTTTCGTTTCGGTCAAGATTTACGAGGTGGATATTCCACGCCGATTGAAAACTGTAGCCCATGAAATAGGCTTAGAAATCTGTTATAATTTTCTTTTTTTACTTTAAAAAATTTTTTTGTATTCGTTAAATATATATAAAACCATACCTCAAAATTCAATAACTTCATTTCTTTCTTTCCCTTCTAAAAGAAATCACAAAAAGACGCTGTTTTAGAACATTCCAATTCAGGACACCCCCTCAATTTTTTTTTTATTTCAATTTCTTTTATTGTTTATTAACATCTTCTGTTGACCTTTAAAAGATAAATATGCGATGAAAGGATTGGTGTCCGTAAATGTCAAATATTACGACGTAGTTTTGTCATTTAAGGGAGGATTCTCGTGTAACGACAATGAAAGCAAACTATTTTTACGAACAATTTCTAAACCATTAGTTGTATGGGACTAGGTCTTTTGCAGATGTAAATGGATAGTCTTGAAGTACAAATTTAATTCTTTTATTTCAATGCCTCTTCCTAAACTGCCACATTTAATAAATTGTTAAACTGAACGTTAACTGCACGATAACTGGGAAACTAATCGGTTGATCAATTTAGGACAAAATTCGTTCCCTTAGAACAATACAAATTTCCCCAGGAACCGAACCTGAAATTTTTATTCGGCTTCTTACTTGTAATATCATTTTAAGCGATACAAACTCAGTTTATCCGCCGAAAGAAGCAAACTTTTCCTCCAAACGCTAGAACTTTCCAGTTGTTCGTGGTTTCTGTTTGAAAAATCAATCCCAGCGCAAACTATTCAATTTCAAGAAAATCCCTCAACTTTTGCATTCTGATGACTGTGACAGCTGCAATGCCGCACGCCAATGATGATTACCTCGTCAGAGATGATCGCAAGACTCGCATGATACAGAATAAAGAATAAGAAGAACTGAGATAAAAGAATTACATTTCTACTTGAAGATTATCTATTTACATGCGAAGAAGATCTAGTCCCACGTAGTTGATAGTCCAGAAAAAATGCAGAAAAATCACTTGCTTTCTTTGCTTTTCTTTGTCTTGTTTGCTTTGTTGGTCGATCTTCCATTAACACGCGAGCGCACGTCGAAGCAGTTCACGCATCTCTCGAATTCTGCGGCCAGGACTGGGGCTAAAGAGAATGCGGAAGTCTGGCTGGATCTACCCGAATATTTATCATACCCGCGTTCAATGGTACTTGGCGCAGAGTAAATAAGAGAAGTTACAGGTTTTGCAGTATATAAACTGCCTTTACCGTACGCCGCTGACCCATTAATCGCCCAAGTTTGCGATGAGTTACACATAACGTGCGTGTATTTTCTTCCAGAGTCCATTCAGCCTCTCGTCGAATACCATCGCAATTTTTGGGAAATTTTTCAAGAACATTTTATTGTAATATAATTTATATTTGAAAGCTATATTTTATTAACGTTTTACAATTTTAGATGCCGGAGGAACTGCGCTGGAAGATATTGAGATATTCGAACGACAGGAGCTTACGAAACTTGCAAATTTATAAATTTTGCTTGTTAATTCTCTGTGAAATATTCGCTGTCAGATTAAGGATCGGATGTATATTTGAGCATTTATGTAGCATTGTTTTTTTTTCTTATGAAAATGGTTCGAGTTTGTAAGATATTTCAATAAGCAACGTGCAAACTCTTGTTAAATCCTACAGTTTCTTCTTCTTTCTTACATATATTTTTTTATTATTAGTATTACTACATATATATGTTATTATATACTATTATATGTACTTTTGTTATATATGTAGTATATATAATAGTTATATATGTCGGATTATCGTTAGAATTGAGGGCGCGTAACAATTCTTCATTTGAATTAGCCATCGTTTTGTACAACAGAGATTATATTTACAGGTATAAATATGACTTTTTACAGAGTTTGACGAATAACCGTGGTGTTTAGACACGCGAGATGCTATTGACAATGTTCTTGAGTTCAATAACGAATCCACGGTCAACGGGATAACTCTTTACTAAACGTAGAATACTTTGAAGCACGAAATACGTTTGCTGGGACGCTCGGTATATCCTGCTCGATGTGTAACTTTCCAAGGCGATCGCACGAATAATAGACCGATGAAAATTTTCCTNCTCTTTATGATAGCGTTCGTTCGTTATATACTGGGTGGAAGCATCGAGAAAGTTCCAATCGCCGTTGTTAGGCAATTTCTGCCCGGAGTTTGATTATTAATACAACGTGTGTCCCATTATATTGACACTTCCGAGGCAAAATCACAGGTGGCTAGGCCCGTTCTCGAGGCCGTAAGCCGCCACAACCACATTTCTAGAGAGAATCATACAACCACTGCACACCTCCGTCAGGCAAAACGTCCATCCCGTGACCGTGGCTACGTTCGGCAACCAATTGCGTCACCTCAAGCCCAATCCCACTATCACAGATCTCGAACAAATATCTCGATTGAATGACAACAATTGCTTAATTACGGCTATGATAGAATCTAGGCTAAAGTATCAGAGGATTTTCCGAAAATTCCAAAAGAAAGGCTCCGGTGTCCTTTCATCTCCGACATATATATAGTAAATTATTCTGATTAGTTTATTAATGATAAATGGATTAAACAGATGTTAATTAAGCAGAAAACAATGGTTATTTAACATGAACTAATACAACAACGTATAATAATTAAAACAACTAATAATTAATTAACAATGAATCAACACAGATTCAACTGACTCTCAACAACTCTAACAACACTATCTCGACAACGCAATCCGCACTCTATGACTCCTCAACTCATATTGCTGTTAATTCGTTTATTGTCCCCTAGCAACTCCTTGTCTTTTGTCTTGGCCTCATATCTCTTGTCTTAGCCCCACTACGCACATGCTCAGCAACCGTTGTTTATAATTCGCACCTCAGCAACCGCTTGTTTACAATCCGCACGATTGTAATCCCCCCAGGTCCCTCGTCTACGATACTACATATACATATATGCATTTTTTTATGTCGCCAAGCAGATGGTAATAATTGCCTCGAATAGGAAAATAGAAAAGTTATATATATTTCTACCGCGAAATTATATTCCATTTGTATTCTACTTAAAAAACGACGATTGCACCTATGTTTATCGAACTGCAGGGAAAATTAGTCTGCCATTATAGATCGGCTTAAACGATTACGAGTGGCTTGTAATTTCTCCAGTTGAGTGTTAAGGCCGCCTTATCACTTTTGCTCAAGTACGTATTACTATGTATACGTGTAATTCTCTTTTACATGTATATATGTTGCACAGTCAGTGACTACTTAAGTCTACACACAGCTCTTAAATGAAAAATGTTATAGTAAAATAAACTGGGCGGATTTTTCCGAGGTACCAAGACACGTGTCATTAAATTGTAATACAGTTTATGCATCCTCATCGTTGTGAGAAAAAAGGAAGTAGAAGATACGACGTAACAAAAGTTACATACACCTGTTTTATTTGCATGAAATAACACGAAGAATGCAATGAAATGAAATAGAACACGAAAGAATATGAGAATGTAAGAATACAGAATGTGGAAATGAAATTACTCGAAGTAATATAACAAATAATAAAAATGGTACGCTCAATGTGTATTAAATAAAAATTTGTAGCTGCCACATCGATAACGTCCTTGCTATCTTCTTGGCGTTGGGGAAATTGTAAGTTTTCTAGTTCCTGTTTTCTAAATTTAATTTCTAATTTTATCCCAAGATTTTTATCAGTCAAATACTCCCATTTTTCTGAGTTCGTTTAAAAATACATTAATAATAATTGTACGATAAAGATAAAGATAAGATAAAGATAGTTTCCTTGACAAGACAAACGCGCAACATTTGCCGCTACTGTTTAGAAGTACGTGGACACTTGCTTACTATCGACAAAATGAAACACTGTTTCAAAAATACGAATAGGAGGACTCGGGACATTTTATCTTTGTGATAAGACAAACTTCACTTCAACAAAAGTTGATATAGTTACTATATATAGTTAATACAGAATGAAGAAATTAGCATCTAAAGCGTCGAACGTTATAGAACGGTTCATCATCCTTTGCTCGTCTCAGTGTCAAACTGTATAGCTACGACAGAGAAGATTCTCCCAACTTAACTGACAGATTATCACGATTCTGACAATAATATTCCCACTTAGGTAGCACTTGGACGAATTGTTTAATAACTTAACTTTAACGTACCATCGGCAAGATTTCGAATAAACAATTTATACCTCGCATAAAACATATGCGTTGATTCCACAAGAAGATGGTATCGCAAGTATTAGCTCCGGCTCTTAGTTTATCATTAACTCACATTGTATTTTGACGACATCCGCCTGTTGTCAACGCGAATGTTGATGCGTTCATGAAGCTTTATATATATGTCGAGATCTCATTAGGGTTAGGCACGTGTAACGAATCTTCATTTGGATTAGACATTGTTGTTATGCAACAGAGAAGATATTGACTGGTGCAAATATGATTATTACAGAATTTGACAAGTAACCGTGGTAATTAGATACTCGAGATGCTCATGGCAATGATCTTAGGCTCAATAACGAATGGTCAACGGGGTAGCAAATGTGCTTTCTTCCAAAGTCTAAGTCGAACTGAACTCACTGGTCCACAGTTCAAGTGTAACTCAATTTACTCGTCTGAACGGCGCCCACATAGCACAAACAGAGCAAGTCAAATATCTAAGAATACATTTAGATATACACCTTACATGGAAACGTCACGTAAAATCAATAATTAACAGAATACGTGAAAAAAGGAAGCAGATGTACTGGTTAACCAATAGAAAATCTAAATTAAGCACAATGAATAAGCTAAATATATACAAAACAATAATCAAACCAATCTGGACATACGGAGTCCCACTATGGGGGACGGCAGCAATGAGTCACATAAATAAAATAGAAACAGAGCAAGCAACAATTTTAAGGACAATAGTTAACGCTCCATGGTACGTTAGAAGTGAAGAATTACGAAAAATAAAAATTCCAACAGTCAAAGAGGAAATCGTCAGATATGCAAAAAAGGATAAAGAAAGACTTGTAACACACCCAAACCAGCTGGTTGCTGAAACGAATAAAACGATAACAGAAAGAAGACTGAAGAAGAAGCATCCTGCAGACCTCACAATAGAAATACAATAGACAACCTGGAAGATGGAACCCCGCTGGGGGTAACCATCCACATGCTATATTTTATTCTATAAAATATAATATTTTATCAAATGTCCTACTGGACAAATTGTAAAATTTTAAATAAAATAAAGAAATAAAAAAAAATACTTGTTTACAAGTAGAACTCATCTTACTTGCCCACAGCGCAAGTAGAACACAACTAACTTCTTCTGTCCAAGTCGAACTGCGCTTATATACTCTTCTCCGTACCTCTCTGTATTCCTCGGGTTAATTATATTTTTAAGGAGAACTATACAATTACTCCATACCTCTGTTAGGTTAAAACGTCCATCCCGTGACCGTAGATGCGTTCAGCGATCCGTTGTGTCACTTCGAGCCCAAGCCTATTGTCATAATTCTCGGGCACACATAATTAGATTAAATCATAAACAACTACTTCTAAGTTTTATTATTTAAGTACAGCTATAAGAAGTCTAGACTAAAGTATTGGGGGTCATCCTAAAAATTCCAAAAGAAAGGCCCCGATGTCCTTTCATCTGCGACATATATAATATCAAATTATATCAAAAGAATTCAATGTGCAGAGACGCAGAGCGAAAGTGTACAATATATTCAAAGTAAAATATTCGTTGTTGCTATTTAGAGAGCGAAACGAATGTTCATTGGGGTTGTGGTCCTTCGGTCGAGTTTATAAAAATATTAATTTGCATGGACACCCGCGGTCTACTTATTGCAAATCGACCAAACTGTCCATGTATGTATATTCACGAGCGCCAGAGTATAGTCTTCTGTACGCATACTTACACACTATAGAAAGGCCGGTCACCGGTTGTCGGTCAGCTGTTTCGGTATATTATGTAGCTGCAGCCTAACTCTCTAGAGGCGGCCGGTTGGTCGAAAGAAAAGATGGACAAAACGTCTCGGGATGGTTCCGTTAGCTCGACCAGCCGAGTCGAGATGCCTGCGCAAGGTGAGAAAGGAAGCAGACCGAGCTGATATCGTTCGTTCCTTGCGTTTGCCAAATATTTTTTTCACCTTCTGTCATTCGCTGCGATCGTCTCGTTTAACGCAATTCGGCGTTGTTCGATTTTATTCGATACCTTCTTCAGGGAAAACGCACCGCGCAACTTCAGCCAGTCGGCTCTCCACTGTCCCTTCGCCAAAGATTCTTTTCCTTCTGTGCGTTCGTTCGAACATCGATCGTCGATGAAGCACGTTAACCAACGTGTCGTTTTTCACAATACTTTTCATCGGAGAAAGTTTTCATTCGAACGTCGATCTGCACATCTTATGCTTTTTACGTAGAATCGGTTTTAAAGTCGAGTATATTGTCAATTAATTCTATGTTTGCCAAGATTTATTGGAGAAAACTTTTAGGCAAACGTCGATCGTGCGTGAAACGTGCGAAAAATATAGAAGAAGAATATATCGAGTTATATTTTATGGCTTTCCTATATGATCAATCATTTGAAAGTCGAGTACATTGTCGATCAATTTTATGCTCGCCAGAATTATTTTCCTGTTTGGTTTCGAAACAAACACATGTCCTTATAACTTTTTTCCTAATTTTGAAAGTATTGACAGTATATTAAACACATAGGAAATATCGTTTTTTAATAACAGCGATAATAAAGTATCTCTTCCGTACAATTAACGATGCGTTTTATTTTTCTATTCGAACGTCGGTCGTTTGTGATGCATGTTTCTTTTTAATTATTATTTAATTTGTACTTTGCAATTCGTCCAGCTGGAAATTTGGTAAATATTTTTAACTTAATTGCTAAATAACATGTGGATGACTAACTCCAACGAGATACCATGTTCGAGCTTTAAGTTTGAAGCGGGTAATGGGCAATGGTATCGAAGAAAGCAAATTTTTCTTTTATTATTTAATTTGAACTTTGCAATTTGTCCAGCTGGAAATTTAATAAATCTTTTTAACTTAATTGCTAAATAACATAACTAACTCTAACATGACTAACTCTAACGGGATACCATGTTCGAGCTTTAAGTTTGAAGCGGGTAATGGGCAATGGTATCGAAGAAAGCAAATTTTTCTTTTATTATTTAATTTGAACTTTGCAATTTGTCCAGCTGGAAATTTGGTAAATATTTTTAACTTAATTGCTAAATAACACGTGGATGACTAACTCCAACGGGATACCATGTTCGAGCTTTAAGTTTGAAGCGGGTAATGGGCAATGGTATCGAAGAAAGCAAATTTTTCTTTTATTATTTAATTTGAACTTTACAATTTGTCTAGCTGGACATTTGGTAAATTTTTCTAATTTAATTGCTAAATAACATGTGGATGGCTACCCCCAGCGGGACACCATCTTCGAGTTTGACTATTTTATTTCTTTAGTGAGGTCAGTGGGGTGTTTTCTTTTTAGTCTTCTTTCTATGAGAGTGTGATGCACGTGAAAAATATAGAAGAAGAATACTTGGGACAGATTATTAAGAGTTATATTATATGCTTCTTAGTAGAATGTCTACGTAATAGTCGTATTATATGCTTCTTAGTAGAATGTCTACGTAATAGTCGTATTATATGCTTTTTAGTAGAATGTCTACGTAGTAGTGTATATATGTGTGTAATCTGTACATTCTCAATCAATCCTATCTATGTTTACCACAATTGTTTTCCTCTTTTCTTTAGGCTAAAGGTCTTCAGGCTAAACATAGGTGTTTTTAACATTAACATTAACATAACATTAAAATATCAAATATAAACAGAAACTATTGCCAAAACATTTCTCCTCAATGTTTCGTCTTTGGTTTTCCACAAGGCTTCGCCAGCTTAGCTATTTTTAAATGTATTTTTAAAAACAATTTTTAAAAACAAAGTAATCAAAAAACAAAAGCTGTGGAAGGATATCGCATCTTGCCAAGACACAGTGTTTCCATACTCATGAGAAATCGCCGATTTACATTCGATAACAGTTTTTCTTCCAACAAATTCTCGTGTTAATCGGATCGTGTTAATCGCTACCTTGCGGCACAAGTATATAATTAATAATGGTTTTTACGTTTTCTTCAGTCGAACGTCGATTGTTCGCGGAGTATGTTAATCAATATTCCAAGAAATGAATAATAATGTTTAATCATGGTTAATATCTCGGTGAATCGATATATTTAATGATGGCTTGGTCTTAAGGTTTTATAACTTTGGAGAGGTGCTGTTGTGCGTGAATTTGCAGACTTCGGCTTATCGATTTGCTCACCGACGATACACACAGTTAACGGGAAACTAAACCAACGTGACTTTACTTTAGAAGCAAGAGCGAGATGTTTGATTTTTTAATTGATACGTTTTACACAAGAGATGTTCGTTCCGCGATAAGACAAGCCGATGCTGTTACACGTTTTCGCCATCTTATCTCGAGCCAAATGAATGTCATCTATTTAAGAAGGCGATCTCCGTATTTTCTTGTTCTTATCAGGCTCCTGCCCATTTCTATGAAAGTAGGCGTGCCTGTTCGTTTACGCATAAATTTACCGCACCGATAAATTCGTAGTAAACGACTGTTTTCTTTTGTTCTCTGCAATTTAATTAATATAATAAAAATATACCGCGGTACAATAATAGCATTTATAGCTACAATGTGAATATAATATAATTAGAACAAAATATACAGTTAATCTTCGTACGCCTCGTAAAAAGGTCATTTTTGTTTAAATAAATCATATACCTGTAATATCGTATAATATATCTTTGTAACAGATACTGTATTAGATGAAAAAAAATGCATTAACAAAATACGAAGTAAATTTAAAAAAATAAATATTCGATTTTATAGTAAATGCACGTATCAATACCACACATTGGACATTGTACGTTCCAAACTAAGCACGATCGTGTCACTTACGACCCACAGTCATTGCACGTCGATCGTTCTCCTTTCGACATTCTTCTCTTCTCGACCCACCTATTACGTCTCTTGTTTTTCTCAATTTCATTCGCGTCGATGCATGTTCTTCTTCAAAATTATCAGCGACAGATTCGATGTCACTAAACACAATCTAAAAAGCGTGATACATTGGGTTGTCCGAAATGTTTCTTTCGTTTTACAAAAAAGAAATAATAGACGCACAATGTTTTTTGTTTTATATAAGTTTATTGAATTATGCGCGAACATAATAATAGAAATATAATGGATCATGCCTAATTCAATAAAATAATATAAAACAGAAATTGTTATTCGTCTGTTATCATCTTATAAAACGAAAGAAACTTTTCGGACAACCTAATACTTGCAGAATTCCACGTGATATTCAATATTATTATCAGACTGTGGATACTTGTGCGTTTATGCAAAGCAGATGAAAAATACGTAGAGTGTACCCAATGTGCAAAAATATATGAAATATCGTGTATGTGTTTCTGTTTGTGAGAAAGTTTATGCCTGTTTTTCTGCTTTAACGTGTATATGTCCTCGTACTTGTGTAAGTTTCACGGTTATGGTATCTATATATTTTGTGTATATATATGGTACATATCTTGCAGAGTAAATAAGCAGGCAGAAATAAAGAATTCATACGTCGAAAAGGTAAAACGAGGTATCAATAAATAAATAAATAGACAGCTTTGTATATGTATGTCGGGTTATCGTTGGAATTGAGGGCGCGTAACAATTCTTCATTTGAATTAGCCATCGTTTTGTACAACAGAAATTATATTTACAGGTGTAAATATGACTTTTTACAAAGCTTGACGAATAATCGTGGTGTTTAGACACGCGAGATGCTATTGACAATGTTCTTGAGTTCAATAACGAATCCACGGTCAACGGGATAACTCTTTACTAAACGTAGAATACTTTGAAGCACGAAATACGTTTGCTGGGACGCTCGGTATATCCTGCTCGATGTGTAACTTTCCAAGGCGATCGCACGAATAATAGACCGATGAAAATTTTCCTNCTCTTTACGATTGCGTTCGTTCGTTATATACTGGGTGGAAGCATCGAGAAAGTTCCAATCGCCGTTGTTAGGCAGTTTCTGCCTGGAGTTTGATTATTAATACAACGTGTGTCTCATTATATTGACGCCTCCGAGGCAAAATCACACGTGGCTAGGCCCGTTCTCGAGGCCGTATGCCGCCACAACCACGTTTCTAGAGAGAATCATACAACCACTGCACACCTCCGTCAGGCAAAACGTCCATCCCGTGACCGTGGCTACGTTCGGCGACCAATTACGTCACCTCGAGCCCAATCCCACTATCACAAATTTCGAACAAATACGATCGGATTGAATGACAACAATTGCTTAATTACGGCTATGATAGAATCTAGGCTAAAGTATCAGAGTATTTTCCGAAAATTCCAGAGGAAAGGCTCCGGTGTCCTTTCATCTCCGACATGTATATTTAATATGTATATGTATGTGTATATATATGGTATATATCTTGCAGAGTAAGTAAGCAGGCAGAAATAAAGAATTCATTCGTATGTAAAATATACAAAAAGCAAAGATCATAGAAAAGGAAAAACGAAGTATCAATAAATAAATAAATAGACAGCTTTGGAAAAGAATCTCTTGTTCAGGGACGGCGCAAGGCAGGTTCAACGCGTTCGCCGCGTTTTGAGAGGCCCCGCGGTCTACGAAAATTACCCAATTAAAAAACACCGATTTTGATTAACTTTTAACAGAATAATGATACTATTAACAGATGCAAGACATTTTTTTAGTAGCAATGATTCAGTTTAAAGGAGCGAGAAAAATGATGAAAGTTCAATGTAACTACGTAAAGTCCTCGTATCCTGGAAACTACTTTAGATAAAAAAAATCCAGGCACTTTCAGAGAAATGTACTTTTTAGAGAAACTAAACTACATCCATAGTTCCTTGCAAAAGTCGTACATGATTACAGATTTTCTACTTTCATTGAATTTTTTGCCCCTTGAAAACGAATTATGCACGCGAAAAAGTATTACTTGGATTTGTTTAAAGAAACTGCTTATAAAAAATATATAACATGTAACAGTATTTGTAAATAAATAATTCCTCGTTGTAAAATTTAAGTGTAGGATTTCAATGTGTATTCAGACCCCGTAAAAGGTCACGTCGGCTCTGCTCTTGTTAAATAGGGAGACGAAATAATTGGGATAATGAAATCTAGAGATTGCAGAACAGTCACCTTTCCGATAGGAAATCACATTTATTCAAATACAGATTAAGATTAATTGACAGCTTCTTTAAATATTTATGGACGCCATATAAGTTTGACTGCTAAGTCACGTAATTCTCTCAACATAAGCAACAATTGCATGGGGTTACATTCTTCGATGATCTTTCTCGAATGTCACGAATGCTTCGGTATGAAAATTATTATTTTTTCCTTTGTGTAAAATCGTAATAACCGTGTCTTTATCGCGACATAACCATTTCATCGCGTCGGTATATTTAAGGTTTTTCTATCTTGTTGCCAGCTTCTGACGAATCTACGTCATGAATGGATGATTCTTAGTATCGTGTTTTCTAATGTCTGTGATCCAACGCCGCGTATCTTTGCTGATTCTGTTGCAGTTACACCGCTTACGAGTTTTTAATCGTATCATATTTTTAATTCTTTTAATAATTAACAACAATTGTAATAATTATAGCAGCAATAATTGTTTTTAATTCTTATAATCAGGAAGAAACAGAGGAAAGAATACGTTGTACACAAACGCTGATAAAATATGCGCATATTTGAAACGGAAAAAGGTATTCGTTGCTGGGAAATATTATGTTTGAATAAGTTAGAGTAGTCAGAAGCGGCTAAAAGAAGGCAAAAGAAATTGTAGGCCGTGTGAAAAGGGGGAGGAAACTGTGATACATTACTATAAAGAATGTAGGGAAGTAAATAGACCGCGAGACAGACTGGAGAAAGTGAAGGATGGAAGATACTGTGAAGAAATTGGCTGAGGAATTTAAAAAACATAGACAAGTCCAACGATAGTGTTAAGTAGAATAAGTAAAAATAGAGTAGAATAGGTTGAGTAAATGGGCAATTAGACAATTAAGGAGCGATAGCAAGATAGATATGATAAGTATGAAAGGACGAATGAAAGGAATTGTAAGTGAAAAATCCATTTTTAGATCGCTAAGGTTGAAATTAAAGAAACAGTAATAAATAACAATAATATTAGGATATTCTGATAAGAGGGGCTCTACTCTAATAAAATACTCAAAGTATAGTACTTGTTACGCAATCCAAGTTCTATGTTCTATTTATTTGCCTTCATAAGAATACAGAAACTACGAGCACTCAATGAACATTCTAATGAAGTACTCAAAGTATAGTACTTGTTACCATATTCAGTAGCTAAACAAAATCCAAATTCCATTTTCTATCCACTTACCTTCATAACAATACAAAAATGCAACGGATATTATAACAAAATAGCCAAAGTACTTGTTACAATATCCAGCAGCTAAACAAAATCCAATTTTCATTTTCTATCCACTTACCTTCATAACAATACAGAAGAACAACAGATACTATAATAAAATAGCCAAAGTACTTGTTACCATATTCAGCAGCTAAACAAAATCCAAATTCCATTTTCTATTCATTCACCTTCATAAGAATACAATAAACTACGAGCACTGAGTGAACATTCTAATGAAATACTCAAAGTGTAGTACTTGTTACGAAATCCAGTAGCTAAACGAGGTCCAAATTCCATTTTCTATCCACTTACCTTCATAACAATACAGAAGAACAACAGATACTATAATAAAATAGCCAAAGTACTTGTTACAATATCTAGTAGCTAAACAAAATCCAAATTCCATTTTCTATTCATTCACCTTCATAAGAATACAAAAAACTACGAGCACTGAGTGAACATTCTAATGAAATACTCAAAGTATAGTACTTGTTACGCAATCCAAGTTCTATGTTCTATTTATTTAACTTCATGAGAATACAAAAACTACGAGCACTTAATGAACATTCTAATGAAATACTCAAAGTGTAGTACTTGTTACAATATCAAAGTTCTATGTTCTATTTGTTTACCTTCATAAGAATACAAAAACTACGAGCACTCAATGAACATTCTAATGAAATACTCAAAGTGTAGTACTTGTTACAATATCAAAGTTCTATGTTCTATTTGTTTACCTTCATAAGAATACAAAAACTACGAGCACTCAATGAACATTCTAATGAAGTACTCAAAGTATAGTACTTGTTACCATATTCAGTAGCTAAACAAAATCCAAATTCCATTTTCTATCCACTTACCTTCATAACAATACAAAAATGCAACGGATATTATAACAAAATAGCCAAAGTACTTGTTACAATATCCAGCAGCTAAACAAAATCCAATTTCCATTTTCTATCCACTTACCTTCATAACAATACAGAAGAACAACAGATACTATAATAAAATAGCCAAAGTACTTGTTACCATATTCAGCAGCTAAACAAAATCCAAATTCCATTTTCTATTCATTCACCTTCATAAGAATACAATAAACTACGAGCACTGAGCGAACATTCTAATGAAATACTCAAAGTGTAGTACTTGTTACGAAATCCAGTAGCTAAACGAGGTCCAAATTCCATTTTCTATCCACTTACCTTCATAACAATACAGAAGAACAACAGATACTATAATAAAATAGTCAAAGTACTTGTTATAATATCTAGTAGCTAAACAAAATCCAAATTCCATTTTCTATTCATTCACCTTCATAAGAATACAATAAACTACGAGCACTCAATGAACACTCTACTGAAGTACTCAAAGTATAGTACTTGTTACGATATTCAGCAGCTAAACAAAATCCAAATTCCATTTTCTATCCACTTACCTTCATAACAATACAGAAGAACAACAGATACTATAATAAAATAGCCAAAGTACTTGTTACAATATCTAGTAGCTAAAGAAAATCCAAAATCCATTTTCTATTTATTTATTTTCCCTAAGGAGAAGAGTTTGGATAAAAACTTGCAGTCTGATTATTACAAATTAAGGCCGATAAATGGCCATTAGATCGGTCGTGTAAAACTATCGGATGTCTGACCGAGGTTGATGTCCGAACCTCGCGCCAACATTCCGGCTCGCTGCTTCCTGGTGATTTCTTCGGACCACTTCGCGGTGCCGGTTCTAGAAAAACGCTTAGGTTGAAGGCCTGACACGTGGAAGGGCCTCACTTTCGTTAAGAGCTGTTGCTGTTGCCGCTGCTCTCAACAGACGAGTCACGATTGCTCTTCTCGTGATTTTTTTTCGTCCCAAGTGAGAAATGGGTCATTTTTTACCCGGCCATTCGAGTTTACTTGTTCCTCGCGTTGCATAAATTCCGTCTCGCTTTGATTTAAGAAGCTTCTACTCGTGGTTGCTCTTATATAATTTGATAATGTAAATATAATAGTAGAATATCTATTTGCAACAAGAATGGCTTCATTGATTTTTATTGCTTCTTTTCTATAAAAGATTTTTTTCTACCTTTTTTCTTTTTCTTTCTTTTCTAATTGCAATTTGTTCTGCAAACATTCAACAATTTTATGTGACTTAATTATGCTAGTAGAACGTAAGTATTTTCCTAACAGTTCATACCGTTTTTACTGTCGGATTGTTAATTCGTTTGGACGTCTGTTAATTAGTCTTCACAAGACAGATTGCTTGTGTAGATTATGTGTTTAGAGTAATTAGGTAATTAGATTGCCTCTGTTTTGTCCGTTTCTATTGTCAGATTTAATTGCAAACCTCTTACTTTTTCCTTTCGTGTGCTTCTGAAATCTTAATGAAAATTCATTTCATACGTAAATACATAAAAATACATTACACGTTCTCTTATTCTTATATTCATCGTTTCCTTACTTTCGTGTCCCGTGTTTCGTAACTTGCTTTCAGAAGCTCAAATTTCAGTTTTCTTTTAAACAAGAAAACACGTGTACAAAACCATCTCGTTACGTTTCACCTTCTTTCTCTGTTATGATTTCTCCGTTGAAGAATAACTAAAATCTACTCTTTGAAATTTTTTTACTAATGTTAATCTTTAGAAATTGTATTGATTTACGTTATTTTAAAATTATATGCCTCTGTGTGTGTGTGTGTTTGTGCGCGTATAATGCAAATAAATGTTTTAACCACTAGCTTGCATTTATATAGCGTCCTAACGATTGTTTAATATGCTATCTTTAGCATAAGTGTGTGTTTACGAATTTAATAAATAAACTATATGGTTGATAACATATATAATCATCTAGTTTCAATTTTCGCGTGTTGTACGCTTACAAAAACTAGATCACGAAGTATACAACATCGATTCGTCATTTTCTAGATATATTTTCGGATCCACTAGAAACTTGACCAACTTAACCACGATATTCGAGTCTCGTAACAGCGCTAATGGAGTTTCAAAATGCCTCGTGTGACACGTACAATATATATTCGTAAGAGGATCTAGTCCACAAGCGGCCGAATATTTTCGCCAAGTTCTTTTTATTGTCCAGATTTACTGCTCGGCTATTTATTTAGCCTGAAAATGGTTGCACAATTTTTAACAAAGAAACGACCGTAATTACAATTATTCTAAATTTCAGAGGTATTGTCTTTAGACAATCCGCTGTGAAAGCAAGCCTGCACACAGGTGACCATAAATAATATTCCAATTCCAAACAAAGATACAGTCAAATATTTGAGCATAATTCTGGACAAAAGAATGACATGGAAACGGCACATCGTAGATAAATGCAAACAACTGAAATCAAAACTAAAAAAATTCTACTGGCTCATTGGCAGACGCTGCAGAGTAAAATAATGCTATATAAAGCCATATTAAAACCTGTTTGGACATATGGGATCAGCGAGTAATTGCAATATAGAAATTCTTCAACGATTCCAATCAAAAACTCTAAGATTCTTAATAGATGCACCTTGCTATGTTACCAATGAAACAACACATCGCGACCTTAAGATACCCACAGTTAAAGAAAAAATATGCAAATTCAGTAACAGACATAACATAAGAGTTAACAAGCACCAAAACCCATTAGGTACCCAATTACTGGACACGACGGGTCAGATTCGCAGACTAAAAAGACATTGCCCTTTAGATTTAAGCATTAGATTCAACTAGAATCAAACATACTATAAACACTTATAATCCAAGTTACAGTACCACGCCAGAATAATTTACTTATAATTCTCAATGAGAATTGATTGTACAAATTTTACCAAATAAAAAAAAAATCTTAGGACAATCGTCAGATCGGATCACTTCGTGTTCCTGTATATAACCACAGAGGAGAACTACAATTGAAAATCCATGTGCGAAAATTGTATACAGTAAAATTTCGTCGCGTCAGTCAGAGAGACTGCCGCTTTACATTTTGCATCTGAAACAACGATTCTGTCCGAGTGCATAAGCACGTACGAAATGGCGAAATGGGGGCATCATGGCACAATAATAGCGGTGCAACGAGAGATTCGCGTCGTCTTGCTCGTCTATTAATAAATTTAGGAGAGGACCATCTATTTTGGAAACGATAAGTCCGCTCGAACAGACATGCCACTATCCGATGAACATTGTTGCGCCGGCTGAGTCCCGTCACAGTTGAAAAGTTGCATCGTAAAAGTCAGCGTCTCGCAAAAAGTTGCAAAAAATCACCTTGAACTCGTGCCAAAGCGGAAGCAGAAAAAGCTTCGACCGTCTTCGGTATTTTCGCTTTCGTTCGTTTACAGCGAAAGCATTTCTATTTATAGAGGAAACAGCAGACCGTTTAGTCGAAATTTCCATTTCCATCGCAAACTGAACGCGAGAAATACACGCGTATTGCAGATTTTTCTATTTTATTTGTTATTTTCCGCGTACTATTACCTTGTTCCCTTTATTTTTTTTCTGTTACTTGTTATTCGTGTTTCGTTACTGGTTACGAGATTTTTCAAATTTATTTGCAACTACGTATATCGCGTTGCGTGCCGTGTGAAATTAACGTCATGTCGTCAGAAAAAGATTGACTCTGTTAATACCATATAGTTATGCATAAAGAAATAATAATTGCACGCTTATGTATATTTTCCTTCAGATGCATCTCGTTCGAACAATTAAACGGATAACCAAGATGCATTGGAAGCTTCTTTTTTGTCGATTTGTTTTTTCGTAAGATCGTAATAAACATAATGATTACAGCTGGGTTTTTTTAAATCATTTTGTTATACTCAAGGCTAAAATATTGCTGATAGTAAACAATTATGTGAAATGTCGTTGAGTGTTTCCTTCTTATTTCTTTTTCTAATTGAACTGCAATAATAAAACGATTATATATTTCGAAAGTACAAGTATTTTCAAGTTGCACGTTCAATATTTATACTTCAGCTGGCTGTTGAGTCGAGCAAAATTCTCATAGAAACAAGACTAAAAAGAAAACACCCCACTGACCTCAATAAGGAAATAAAATAGTCAAACTCGAAGATGGTATCCCACTGGGGGTAGCCAACCACATGTTATTTAGCAATTAAGCTAGAAAAATTGATCAAATATCCAACTGGACAAATTGTAAAGTACAAATTAAATAATAAAATAAAAAAACACTGCTAATACAAAAAAGAGGAGATTCCGAAAAATCACGAATTCTGAACACAATGATATTCTATTATTAATAAACATAGAAATTATGAAATAAAAATAATTGTCAATTGCATCACGTTGCTATAATACGATATAATATACAAACATTTTTAATATACAAAATATCATCGGTATAATCTTCCCATTTGACTGTATCTTTAAACCATAAGATTGTCTATATGCGAAAATACATTTTCTACTATATATTATTATTACAATTATTTTTAAATTCCACGTTAAATGCTTACACTGTTCGTACAAAAAAAGGGAAGATTCTGAAAAATCTCGGATTCTGAACACAACGATATTTCTATTATTAATAAACATAGAGATTATAAAATAAAAATAATTGTCAATTGCATTGCATTGCTGTGATACGATATAATATACAAACATTTTTAATATACAAAATATCATCGGTATAATCTTCCCATTTGACTGTATCTTTAAACCATAAGATTGTCTATATGCGAAAATACATTTTCTACTATATATTATAATTACAATTATTTTTAAATTCCACGTTAAATGCTTACACTTTTCCTACAAAAAAGAGAAGATTCTGAAAAATCTCGGATTCTGAACACAATGATATTCTATTATTAATAAACATAGAGATTATAAAATAAAAATAATTGTCAATTGAATTACATTGCTGTGATACGATATAATATACAAACATTTTTAATAAACAAAATATCATCGGTATAATCTTCCCATTTGACTGTATCTTTAAACCATAAGATTGTCTATATGCGAAAATACATTTTCTACTATATATTATAATTACAATTATTTTTAAATTCCACGTTAAATGCTTACACTTTTCCTACAAAAAAGAGAAGATTCTGAAAAATCTCGGATTCTGAACACATCGATATTTCTATTATTAACAGACATAGAAATTATGAAATAAAAATAATTGTCAATTGCGTCACGTTGCTATAATACGATATGATACACATAACATTACAATATAACGTACAAAGTAGTATGAGCATAATTTTTCGATTTAATCTTATCTTTAAAGTACAAGATCGTACATATACGATAACGTCAATTGTATAATAATTCGAGTAATTGTAGACGCATAGAACGTAGCGTGCAATTGAATAAAAACCTGTTTCAATGTTGTCCATGTGAAGGCAAATTAACGTGGAAGAGTGAAGACAGTCATTGCATATGCGGGTCAGCTTTTAACGTAAACGGGTTTATATTTCGTTCTCTGCCTGGTGTAACACATGCTAACTGGCTAACGGGACACGCGTCGACCAAGTCGGATAAAAATTGTGTCTCTCTAAAATAGGTATATAGGTAGCTGGTAGGACAAACTTACGAATATCACGATACGATACAAACCGAAAGCGAACTTTATAGAACAATTTCTTCTAGTTTCTGAAATTTCTATGCTTCTTCATTTCAAATCGTTGGTATTACGTGCGCTTATACAGTGGAAGATTATTAAATTTGTAAAGAGAACTGTTCGACCAATATGATGAAATGGCAATCGGAAGGTTACTTGTTCGCATAATTCTATCGTTTAGTGACTCACTTGTTAACATAATTCTATCATCCAGTGACGCAAACAAAATCTAATTTATTATGTACGTAAGTTCAACTTCTGTTGGAGATATCGCTACACAAATTGTTGTTAGATAATGGGATAAATTGCGTTAGTCAGCTGCTTCGTCTTGTTTGTCAATCTGTGTTGATGGAAATTGTCAGAAGCTAATATTTCTCAGTTAATGGCAATTAACTTGCTCGGTAGCCTTTTACAAACTGCCAGATTCTTCGTTACACAACCAAGTCTGGCTCAGTCATTTGGTTCAAATTTCACGCCGCTCGTTCTTCTTAGTCTCCTTGAACAAAGTCTAAACTAAATAAATAAATAAATAAATTGATATGCTTGTTATCCAGCACTATCAAGAAGATCGTCTTCTGATCTTTCAGCCGTTTGCCCATCGCCTTCGAGTTTGACAATTGCATTGCCTGCATTTCTGCCTTCCCATAATTTTCGCTTTCCTTTCTAGATATTCTATCTAGTGTACAATTTTATATTTACGTGTTTCTCTCCGCGAACACTCGAGGGAGATTATTTTTATCTTCGAGTCACGTAATAACATCACCTACAAGTAGCTTCTTCCACCGCGTAATAACCAAATTTGGCTTTTGTAATTCCCCGCCAACGTTCGCATATGACTCATTATAGATGGCATATTTCGATAAGAGTATTCGGTGGATTAAAACTTTTATCTCGTTGTCTTCTTATCTTCTAAGGTAATATATAAAGGCTTATTATGGATGCAGTTGTCGATAACGTAGCTTGCTATCTCAGCTTGCGCTCTGCATCTTCCACGTAATGCAGTGGCAACAGAGAGAGACTTGTGCATGCACATTGTCTTCCAACGAAGCATCTCCTCTTTCTTTTTTTTTTTCGTAGATTCTACATTTTGTTTCCACGATGTTAATTTTTGTAATCGCATGAAAATACTGCCGAGTGATACGGAATTTATTACAGTCGAATCTAACTAATAATTTGGGCTCTAAATAATTAATTCTAAATAAGAAATCGATTACAGGACAATGTTGTATGCAAATGCAATAATAAATGCAGTGGTGTACAGATATTATATTTGCAGTCATTGCATACATATTTAACTATCTGCTGACCCTTCTCACAACCTTCTCGCAACCATGTCGATTTTATAAATGTTCGTTTATATCGATTGTATCGATTCCTGATAATACTGTGCTAAATACATACATACATACGTAATACATACATAACAGGTCCTTTCATTTTACCGGAGGATAGGCTTTGTTCGGAGAAATCGTTTGCAGCGACCGATTTCCCAGATTCTTAACAAAGTATACTTTATACTTTTTAAACGTAATTGCTCCTATCGCTTTATATCCATAGCCTGTAATCTTTTTTTAAATGAATTTTAAATAGAACGTATTATTTGACTTGCAAATGTAGATATATAGGAAGTGCAAGGGTAAGATGTCGTAGGAAATAAAATTTGTACTTTTTCCCAGCCAAATGTAATATAATTTAATTCGTAATTTTCAATTAATTAGATGGAAATTTCTCCATTATTCGATACGATTATAGCGTAGTATACCGAAGCCCGATTATAGAAACAAGCACAGTAAAAATATAGTAGAACGCTGTTTATAACAATAAAATTATTTCGTGTTGTATTTAATAAAATGTAAGACATTTAATTACGACAATATATAATAAAAATATATAATAAAATGTAAATGTAAACGTATTGAACTTTGTTATGTCTCATTCATTGTACATATATTTTGTTTCTAAATATGTTATATTTTATTGTACATTCATTTTCACAGTGGAAGAAATTATTTTCTACGTTCAAGATTTATTATGCAACATCTTGCTCACTTATTATATCAATTTCTGATATACCTGATTTTTAAATACGTTTACTTCTTACATAGCACATTGTCCAAGCTAGAATTTTACTTTTCCCTTGCGGAAAAAAAGAATAGAAAAAAATACTCGCCAAATATCGACTAGTCATTTCGACAAACAATTCCTTTTTGTGCAAAGTAGAGGCCACCGGCTTATCTTTTATTTCGGAACAGATATGGATGATGATTCATAGGGAATCGCGATAAGTTTAATAACAGAAATTTACCAGTCCATCTGTTTGCTCAAAGACAGTTATTATCGTGCATTCAGTTCGTTTATAAATACAATAGTTCGATCACTACATATTTTTCGAAAACGATCCTCCCCCATAAATTAATAGATTTAATCTATTAATAAAATATATTGTTTCTACGTTTTATTTTATTAATCGAAAACGATATTTTTAATTATAGAATTATGGAATATTGTAAAATATGTTCAATTATCAGATTATATAAAGATAATTACGTTATGTTATATAGATATACAATTAGATTGTATTTAATTATAATAATGGTTGTAATATTATTATAATGTGAACTATGGGAGTATTATAATCTGAACTAATTAAAATACTTCCGTAAATAAGATTATTTGCCACAATAAATTATTCTTATTCTTCAATTAATTGTATTAAAAATCGTTTAAAAATATCCCGCGTTATATTAAAATTTCATTGTGTCTTTCTTTGTATGTTACATATGTGCACTGTTGAAGTATTATAATCTGAACTACAATAATATAAGATACTTCCGTAAGTAAGATTATTTGCCACAATAAATTATTATTATTCTTCAATTAATTGTATTAAAAATCGTTTAAAAATATCCCGCGTTATATTAAAATTTCATTGTATCTTTCTTTGTATATTATGTATGTGCATTGTTGAAGTATTATAATCTGAACTACAATAATATAAGATACTTCCGTAAGTAAGATTATTTGCCACAATAAATTATTATTATTCTTCAATTAATTGTATTAAAAATCGTTTAAAAATATCCCGCGTTATATTAAAATTTCATTGTGTCTTTCTTTGTATATTATGTATGTGAAATGTTGAAGTATTATAATCTGAACTAATGTAAGATACTTCCGTAAATAAGATTATTTACCACACCACATTATTCTTATCTTTTCCTTCGCTTAAAAATATCTGACATTATACTAAAATTTCATTCTGCTTTTATTTATATACTATATGGACTGTTGTATTATTACGAGTATTTATTATTTTATTTATTATTTATTTATTATCATCATGTAGTATTATTAGACTCGTACATTACGTACTACGTTGAAAAACATGTAAATGTAAAATGTATGACTGAAGAATTAAACGATAGTGCAATAAACTGCTTACTTTACTAATATTTCATTCTCTGTATATTTTACACTGTTTATGTTGTATTCAATAGATAAGAAATATTCATCAAAATTTCATATTTAAATTTCAAACTGATTTAGAAAAAGGCTGAAGAAGAAGTCGTGCAGGATTCACTGTAACGATAGGAAACAAGTAGATTAATCCTCTGAATCGTAGCTCTAACGTGGCTAACCCTGGGTTAGGCTTGGCTAAAACTACTTAACGTGTGTAACCGTTATCCAGCATATTGAGCAATGGCCAAGGAAACGTGAGCTCTCTGCAGGAATTCTCGTGATTCCTTCGTGTTCTACAAAGTCACCTATTAATCAAACCGTACATTTTATTGGCTTTCGTAAATGAACCATTACTTTTCTCACAGGAGAAAAAATATATTTTCCGATATTTTAGCGACGGAAAAATTGGCCGTTTATTCAATTGTATGAATATTCAAAAATTTATGAAAGTTTATGAAATATGAAAAATTGTTATTTTAGAGATTATCGCGATGATGTAACGTATACGCGGTGGTGAATATAAAATGGTACAAGTAAAAATGCATTTTCTAGTTTAATTAGTACGTTTAAAATCCCATTAACTGCAAGGTTATTTAATGACACCATAGGAGAATATACTACGCGCGAAACGTCGGGCAATTTCATTTCTTCAATAAACATGAACGAACCGTGGATTTTGTTATTTAATAAATCATATTTCGGCCAATTGAAGATCAAACGACTCATTGTTAGATAATAAACTCTATTATTCGCATCGTGCAGTAGGTTCTTGTTCTTGTAACTCGCACGAAATTTCTAAATTAATATTATTATATTTGTTAAATATTGTTATATCGCGAAATAAAGTACATGCAAAAATATTTACGACATTTATAATCTCATCTCAAACTGCCAGACTTTTTGTACCCGCTTCACATGCTATTTATCGTATGCTAATTATCACACGATAATTTCGAAAAGATGCGTCAATATTAAAAAATCGACGAATAAAAACAAATTGAAAAGAAACAGGAAAGAACGAAAATGATCGGTATTAAGGGAAAATCGCGTATCACCGGCATAGCTAAATTAAATAAAATTAAATGTAGTACTGTCAATTTGATATAGAAATGTTATAATACGAATAATAATACGAATAATATAATAATACAATATACAGGGTGGTTGGTAACTGGTGATACGAGCGGAAAGGGGGTGATTCTACGCGAAAAAAGAAGTCGAAAATATAGAACAAAAATTTGTCGTTCGAGACTTTGTTTTCGAGAAAATCGACTTTGAATTTTCGCTCGGTACGCGTCCACTTTATCGCGTCTCGTTATAAAGTGGATATTATCGCGGTTTAAGTTTGTTTTTGTCGTAACGGAAAATTAGGAATACGTAATGAAATAATACGAAGTAATCATAAAGTTTATTATTACAAAAATTGCTGGAAAAAAAAGAAAAATTTTTATTCTATAATTTGACTTCTTTTTTCGCGTAGAATCATCCCCTTTCCGCTTGTACCATCGGTTACCAACCACCCTGTATATCTCATCGATAATATATAACAATTAGAGCCACGACAAAATAGTTTCCTAGTAAATTTCGGATATTTAAAGTGTATAATCGTTTGCAAATAATTGAAAAAACCTCTCGATAAATGTTCCAGTTTCACTCGTCCACACAATAGAATATGTTGTTGAAGTGAATCGAGAATAGGCCATGTCTCGCACATAGCTCGAGATAATACCGTAAGTTAATCGCATGTGATATCCAATTTTAATTTAATCAAGTTTGGCGTCATCCAATTGAATTGAATCGCCCTTGAAGATGACTTGGAACTAGATCGGAAAATGAAATCCCTTCTCCTTTTCATCGTGCTCGTATACTGGTATCGGAATTTGTTTTAAAAATTGTTTAAATTCAATATCGATCGTAAGAAGGAATTATGAATAAAATTATTTGCAGACTTTTGTTGCATAGACAGTTTTTTACAATTTTACGTCAAGCGAGACGATTAGTTAAATTTGTACAATTTGCTTGTATATCATTAACGTAAATTTATCGACGTCGTTAATTTGTAATTTCTGACTTGCAAAATTTCACGCTCGTAGACCGACGTTTAAATTCTAAAAACTATGTTGTAGCATTGCACAAAAGTATGTCGAAAAAGTATGTTGCTTTGACGCAATGAGTTCCCTTGCCAAACCTAATTTAAATCGATTAACATTGTCCGATGAACCGATACTTTTGATCAGAATGTTTGCTGTAAAATATCGCGATGTGATACGTAGACAGAGAAAGTTGCAACAATTGTAATTATCTTTCACTTTCGAAAAAGATTCGCTTCAAGAGAATACGCGGCCGTATATTTTCACAGCGAAAGATAGCGAAGATCACAAACTCTGTCGGTGTTACACGCATCACGAACGCCAAACCATACGCAACCATACAACCTCTCTCGAAACGATCATTCATTGAATTCAATTGAACGTACTTGGTTGCCAAGCTAGCTCGTTCAAACGAACACTATTCGATTCTGTCGCGTAAACGAGTTAAAAACGAAACATCCATTCGGTGTGGTTCGTCGCAACGACCTGTTCTTTGCATTTTTCCGATCGATAACGACGATTTTTCTTTCCATACGACACGCGTTAGAAAACAAAAATGAGAAATCTCATTATCAGACACGTAGGTTATTTCGTAATCGTTCCTTAGATAACATTATACAAGATTGGATCATCGTCTCGATATTAAAGCCAAACCACTTCCCTGCACGTCTGATCCAGAATACTGCGAAGAAAACGCTCGTGTGATTTTTTATTCCAATTTTTATCTGTGAATTCTTGACAATTTCCCTGAAACATAAATAAATTTTCGTAGAACACGCGATCGCGTTTGTACGATTATTACACCGACGACTATTATTTCTCCAGTGGGATAAACGTGTTCCTGCTACGATCACAACATCGTTAAACCGCTTTACCGAATGCCTGGGCAAATTGTAAAGACTCGAGAATAATAATAAATGTAATAAAATATAAAATGTATAAAGAAAGAAAAAAGGTAATTTTATACACAAGTATATTAATTGTCGCCTTCAAATGTTACTCACTTTGCCACAGAAATTAGTCATGTCACTGCGCCACGCCAGAAAAAATTATTGAAAATTCTCAATGCGAGAATTGGTTGTAAAATTATTAATAATAAATAATAATAACTTTGCCACAGTTTGGTTTCTGAATTTAGTAGAATAATTGTAAAAACGCTACAAGCGCGAAGATAGAAAAATGTTGATTTTTCATTAGAAAATGCTGTAGCGTAGAATTGAAACGCAATTTCCCTTTCTGAATAATTGTCGATAGCGATAGAATGTGGTGTTACAACGTTGCCTCTGTGGAAGAAGACGTAAGCAGCAATAAATATCAGCTAATCGTTTCTTAGCTCCTGTACAGCTGTTCTTTACAGCTAATCGCAAGAAATGCCACGTGTAGAATTTTCTATTTATTATTTCCTATCTATTATTCTATTTACTATTTTCTAGACACACTTTTCTTTTCCATGCATTTTGCATTACGTTCATGCACGAGGTTTCTTTCTCCCCTGAAAAACTTGTTTCACCTGTTTGCCACTTACAGAGTTTTCTACGACCGCTCTTTGATCGAACACGTAAAAGCCGTAAAATTGAACGAATAAATTCTGCAATTGGAGGTTCGTAATAAAAAGAATCATTTCGAAACTTGTTTACTTTTTAGACCAAGAGGCACGATACACATAATAATCAGAGGCGAAACTCGGATTATGGTCTAATGCCTCGGATCATTTCTATCCCCAAAACTCGTACAACTACGACTGAATTTCTTTTGCAACAGAATATTAATATAATGGAAAGATCGAGTCAATCTCCTGACTCGAACTCGTTTGAACATCTGTGAGATTACCTCGGACGTCAACTGGGAAGTTAGTCTTTTAAAAATATGTAAAAAAAAACAAAAAATTCCAAAAATATAATGTGAAATATCGGCTGCGTGTTGTGTTCGATTAATTGAATATTCAGTAGCCACGGAGATACTACGATGCAGTCATGAAATCCAAGAATTACCAAAATCTCACTCGATTATTCTCTACTTTTCTAGCTTTTGTTACAAGTTTCCGCGCTAGAACCGTCGCGTTACATAACTCGAGCAAAGAACGTTTCCTAACTCTCGTCTCAGCTTCTATTTCGTTCATCCGGTTCAACGTTAATCGTAATCTCGCTCGACTATGCAATCAAAAAAAATATATTGCAATTTCATATATGGATCGTCATCTCTTCTTACCATTTCTGATTTCGTGTTCCAAAACGTGCCAAAAGATAAAAAATATACCGTAATTGCCGAGCGATCACTCAGAGTTTCTTAACGTCTCTTCGTCAGCAGCTAAGTGTATTTATCGAGCGTAAGTGAAATCGTCAAGGCGGCAGAGTTTTAGCGGTCGTCAACGCGTTAATCCCAACGACGAAGAGGCGAATGGTCATCGTTCGAAAATCGAACGGTACCTCGGCCCTGGCCGTCTCTGTTCGATTCCCGGCAAACAGCTTAGCTTCTCTAGCGACTGACTAGTGGGACATTGTCTGCGGAGAAGGTCGGCGTACCTCTCACCTTCGAACAGACGACCGTTCCGCAAATAGAGTCGGTAAGGAGCTTACGTAATCAGCGAGTACGCGCGGATCACGCTGCCTTCGTTTTCTCATCTGGCGGTCCTCCGTCCTGGATAGACGTTTCCTCGAAGCGGAACAGCCAGATTCGATCGCGAACGTTCGACAGGTGAACGCAGAGGGTCGACGAATTTCAATGGCTTCTCTCGCATTTTGGCGCCGTTCCAATAGTTTTTCCTCTTCGCGCACCGCCACTGGCTGAAAAACAAACGCGTCGCCACGCAGCGCAAACGAATATGATCGTTCGAACCGAACGACATTAACATTCGCGTCACGCGGCTCGATTAACATTTAATTGGCCCAATTATCCGCTGCCGCGTTTTCAGACGTCGTGTAAGCTTCCAGCTGGCTGCTTCGAAAGCTTCCTTATACGGACGAATCAGGAAGAAGCTAGACGTTGGCGAAGAAATTGGGGATTTAATGACACAGTATAGAAACTCTCGAGGTATCGACTGATTCACCTAATTCGATCATTTCTGAATTTGTTAAATTTTTCTGTGCGAATATTCGTACACTATCGTTGAAGACGATGTCCGGTTCGATTTTTATCTACGTCTTCTATTTACATTTTATTTGCACAATTTTTAGTTACACTTGTTCGATTTTTGGAACACTTTATTTATAATTGAGCAGTGCTCGCTGAGAACACTGTAGGTGCCAAAATTGAGAAACTTTGATCTTTTATTGGGAAATGTTCCACGTAGCAATGAGAATATTGTAGCGTAGAATTCAATTACAATTTCCCCTTTTGAATATCGTAGTTATTAATAATGTTAGAAGATGGTATGACGATGTTGTCTCTATAGAAAAAAGTATAAGTGCCAATAAAAATTAGTCAATTGTTTCTTGCTTCTGTCAATTGCTTCTGTCTCTATGTCGTTTATCCAAACGAATGGGTCATCGAGTTTTGCCTACAACTAAGAACTGACACGCACAGGCTTTTCTACAGACGCACTTTCCTTTCCCTTCGATTTGGGCTACGTTAACGTACAAGATTTCCTTTTTTCCTGAAAACTTGTTTCTTCCCATTTACAGTGTTTTTTACCAGCACTCTTCAATTATCGTAGTTACGTGCGATAGAATATTACGAAGCAATAAGGAAGCCAGGAACTGACGAAGAAATTGAGGATTTGATGGCGGGTACAGAAACTCGAGGTACAAGGCGATTCACCTAATTCGCTCGCTTTGAGCCAGCAAATCCTGCTGCGCGAATATTCAGAAACTGTCGTTCCAAGCGATGTCGAGATGCTTGATAATTTTGATAAGATGTGTTTTAAGGAGATATTAATTATTCGTACTTATTTTTATTATTTGTTCTATCGAGGCTTGAAATTTAGTGGAGCCACGTCTAACACGTATCATGCGATTAACATGGTTTTTCATGCTCTGTACGGTAGAACTTGGATTATGCGAAGTGATCGAAGGATAATCGAAAATTAGGATAATACGAGAGAGTTTGTTATTATTCGTAAATCGTACAATAAAATCGTGGAGAAATTTTGATAACGTAATATTGTACATATATTTAGATTTCATTAATTAGTTAAATTTGAATAATTTAAATTAACTTTGCGAATTTGTATTTAGCACAAGCTCGATATCGTTCTTCAAATTTTTATATTCGAATCTCGTTTCTTTTTCAACAAAGAAGATCTTCGTCCTTGATCATTTGCACTTTCATACTCCTGTTAAAATTTCGAAAAACATAACAGAAGTTACGCTAATGAAGTTCCAAGCATCTCGGATAATACGGAACTTCGATTAAACGCGATCGCAATAGCCGACACTCCACCGTGCCCACTTTATATCAAATGTTTATAGCAAAATTATAGCAATAAACATCTTGTCATTCCTACATTTGCAGATTGCTTGCAAATTCCACCAATATAATCACGACAGACGCGTCTCACAACGGTGCTAATAAAATTTCAAAGTGTTTTTATACGACACATTCGATATGGAAATATTAGGTTGTCCCAAAAGTTCCTGTCGTTTTATAAGAAAGCAGTAGATGCACGACATTTTTTGTTTTATGTTATTTGATTGAATTATGTTTGGTCTATTTTATTCTATCGCTACAAAATGGATCATACGTAAATCTATAAAATAGTATAAAATAAAAAATGTTGTGGGTTTATTATTTCACATATGAAACGAAAGAAACTTTTGGGACAGCCTGAAACAAATTTTCTACGATAACAGGTCGAACATCTTCGTGAGGAAATTTTCCTTTGATTAATTAAAACAGCTGCAACAGCTGTAGCATAGATAGTGTCACCGAGCCATAAATTAGCGATAGGAAAACCAATGGGATCTAACGAACATCCCGCAGGCCATCGAAACGACAACGTAGAGAGTGTTCCAGTGTCAGAAAACAGCAACTGCATGACCATCTCTGACCTGAGCCCTGGCGACACCCCCGTCGACACCTCCTCCATAGGAGCCAAACCCATAGTATGTAAACCTTCTTAAAATCAGCTCTCGACATTCTCTGTTCTAACACTCTGAATCGTCACTCGGTTGGATTAGTACAATAAATTTGACTACTAAATATATCTAAAGTTCAATTCTTTGCCTTATTTGTGAAACGTTCGAACTGCGACGCGAGGAGATCACCGGTGATCTGTCAATTTCGTGATTTCTTGGTAATGGCAGAGGTACAGGGCAGTTCATCTGATTCGCTCGCTTTGGTCCAGCAAATTCCGCTGCGCGAATATTCAGAAACTGTCGTTCCAGACGATAATTAGAAGCTTGATAATTTTGATAAGATGTGTTTTAACGATATGTTATGTCAATCTCGAAATGCAGCCACTTTTCCTTCGTAATTATCGTAGTTACGTGTGACAAGATATCATGGTGCAATTAAATGGATCTTTCAAGGCTGATATGCAATAAAACTGGCACTTGTAATTGCAAATCATAGTTCAAGCTCGCTTCTAAGTTTAAGGTTAGTAATTCTACTATCAGAGCTGCATATAATGCTAATGCAGAGTTTAAAAGAGGCATTGGCGATGGATATGCTAATCGTCCCCGGTTCTCTTAATCTTTTTCTAGCGGTACTAGCTTCAAATTAAAGAACGAAGACACGAATATTATATAAGACCTGGAATCAAGATATTTCTCCGAAGTAGCATTATAGGAACAATAGAAACAGGTTTTCTGTGACGAAGGCAGAGGAATTTTAAAGACACAGCGAATTACTTGGACCGAGAAGTTTAAAAGGTTAGCGTGGCTTAAAGCAAAATCATATTTAGCTTAACCGGAGAAAACGAACATTTTATACGTTGTTAATAGCTAACAGTTACAAGTTGTTGTTTGAATCACTGTAAAAAAATTGAAAGACTCGCGGCGACCTTCGTATCCGAATCAAAAGGCGAAATAGTAAAGAAACGTAATTACCGTGTAGCGTGACTTTTGATGGAAACAGTTTACAAACGATTTAATGCGACCGATGTAAGTGAATCACTCTGTAGATACTTATATACGTATGTTTAGAAAGAAACCAAAGAATTCGATGCTTATCAGATAAGTAAATCAAACAATTACTTTTATATATCAGTTTAGTTACTGTCATATATCGTATGGTGGGTGAGATTCTTCCAATAGTACAAAGTGGTAAAAATCTCACTTGCATTAGAGAGATATGAACATTTTAAAACGCCAGATTTTTACAATGGAATTTTATTTTCCCCGAGATTACGACTATCGTGGTATACATTTTTCGAAACACGAAAAACTCTGGTATCTGACTCCGTGAAGAGATTTTCGGGTTAATTGAATTTTCAGGTAATGGAACAAGCATTCCTCTTAAGTTTTATGTAATTTCCTGGTTATTTAATATACAGTAATTTGCAGTAAATGTAATATAGATATTAAAAGAGAAAGGAAACATTTATTTGGTCAAAGGAAAGGCACTGTAACTTGGATTATAAAAGTTTATAGTATGTTTGATGCTAGTCAAAGGAAAGAGATTGGGAAGATTATTAACTTGTTTCAATATCTAATTCATATTTCTTTAGCTGCTGAATTGCATACATTTTTCAATACGAATACATCTGTAGTATTACATTCTTCTTGTTACTTTAATTTACAGTTTGTAAAATTTCCTCCTAAACGAGTGATCTATAACAAGGTTCGATTTAATTTTCTATGTGTCCTCTATCAGTGTTGTTTTATTTTACGGTAGAACCTATTCTCTGCTTATAATATTTGTTTTGAAAATGTGAGAAAAATTAATTTCCCGAACTAGTCACGACGTTTGTAAATATGCTGAAAAGAGGTCTCTTATTTAGACTTATTTTAAATTTTTATTTATAGTTAATTAATTTGTTTAATATCTAATTAATTATATAGTTAATTAATTTATTTAATATTGAAATTTTAACTTGTTTTAAATATTAATATAGAAAAGAATACAAAATTCTGAATAAAAATATAACAATTTCTTTCTATGTAGTGTCTGTTTTTATCGTCCAATCTTCTTCACAATCGCCGATTCTTCCACTAGCCAACGTTCCAATAATAATCGATCGTTGCGTCAATCAATATTCTCGATAATCGAGGCTGTACTGTAGCGTTTAAACGCGAAAATGCATCTGTTAGCATAATATATAGCGGACATTCTGTTTGTCTGTGTTAGAGAATATTCTAAAATTTAAATATAAGAAACTTTGCTCCACAACTTGAGTAAATAAATTACATCGTTCGAGCTATGCAAACACCATATACATATTCATAGGTAGCGACTAATGATTGGATTTCTTCGAAGATACCAACAGTCATCGCAATATATAATATAGTAGTCGATGCAAATTCGCGTGTCTACGGAAACGCAACTGCAGCTGTTGAGGTTTTATACAGGGTGGTTGGTAACTGGTGATACAAGCGGAAAGGGGGTGATTCTACGCGAAAAAAGAAGTCGAAAATATAGAATAAAAATTTTTCGTTCGAGGCTTTGTTTTCGAGAAAATCGACTTTGAATTTTCGCTCGGTACGCGTCCACTTTATCGCGTCTCGTTATAACGGATCTCACTGTAGATCGTTGTCTCGATGGATATTATCGCAGTTTAAGTTTGTTTTTGCCGTAACGGAATATTAGGAATACATAATGAAATAATATGAAGTAATCATAAAGTTTATTATTACAAAAGTTGCTGAAAATGTTGCCCATTCTGCCGAATACATAGTTCTGCTCTTCTATTTAAATTTCTATCAACACTTTCTAACGTATTCGATTGTTTTAAAGTATGAAAGGCTACAATAATCTTTTCTTTCAGTTGCTCGCAACTTGCGATTTCTTCAGAATAGACAATTGATTTAATATGGCTGGAGAGGTGATAAAGTGCACGCGTACCGAGCGAAAATTCAAAGTCGATTTTCTCGAAAACAAAGCCTCGAACGAAAAATTTCTATTCTATATTTTCGACTTCTTTTTTCGCGTAGAATCACCCCCTTTCCGCTTGTACCACCAGTTACCAACCACCCTGTATCTTGGATTAGAGAGAGCAAACGCGTGGATGAATGTATCATAGAAATTCTTTACTCAGAAATGTTAGAAATTAGAATTTCCACTGGTTTCTATTCTCTATGATAATGTATTGATAGATGGATTTATTACACTGAATTAAACAGAAAACGATGATCATTTAACTTGAACTTAATGCACTAGTGTGACATCACAACTCTCGATTAACAACTCTTCACTCTTCACTCTCTGATGGCTAACTGAAAGATCAGCGACTGCAGTGCCGAAATATATTGATAGTCGTTAGGTTTATTGAAGTTTCCCGACCCTTTCGACTTGTCGACATTTGCGCTTTATCGTCCACATTGTCTGTATGTCGGCGATCTTTTCGCGGTACGCGGTATAGAGACGAAAGAAGCCGCTGTAAAGAGAATCGTTGTGCTGAAAACTAAACACTAGAGAAGATACAGAGTTCTCGTAGAAGTTTCTTTTTTTATTGTTTAATTTGTACTTTACAATTTGTCCAGCTGGACATTTGGTAGAATTTTTTAACTGTATGATTATCACGTGGGTGGCTACTCCCAGCGGGATACCATCTTCGTGTTTGTTAGGTTATATCCTTTGTGAGGTCTGCCGAGTGTTTTCTTTTCAGTTTTCTTTCTATGTTTGATGTGTTGATCGTTTCCGTAACCAACCAGTTCGGGTGTGTTGCTATTCTTTCTTTGTATTTTTCCGCGTATCTGCTAATCTCCTCCTTGACCGTTGGTATACCCAGATCCTTCCGTATGTCCTCGTTTCTAACGTACCATGGGGCGTTTACTATTGTTCTAAGAACTTTAGCTTGTATTGTCTCTATTTTCTTTATATGGCTCATTGCTGCTGTCCCACATAGTGGTATTCCGTACGTCCAGATTGGTTTTACGATCGTTTTGTATATTTTCAATTCATTTTCTATGCTTTGGACAAATTGTGAATGCAAAGTATTAAATTAAAAAAAAAAAATTTTCTATGCTTAATTTGCATTTTCGACTTGTTTCCAACTTAATTGTTAAATAACACGTGGATGGCTAACTCCAACGGGATACCATGTTCGAGCTTTAAGTTTGAAGCGGGTAATGGGCAATGGTATCGAAGAAAGCAAATTTTTCTTTTATTATTTAATTTGAACTTTACAATTTGTCCAGCTGGACATTTAATAAATCTTTTTAACTTAATTGCTAAATAACATAACTAATTCTAACATGACTAACTCCAACGAGATACCATGTTCGAGCTTTAAGTTTGAAGCGGGTAATGGGCAATGGTATCGAAGAAAGCAAATTTTTCTTTTATTATTTAATTTGAACTTTACAATTTGTCCAGCTGGACATTTGGGAAATTTTTCTAACTCAATTGCTAAATAACACGTGGATGGCTACCCCCAGCGGGACACTATCTTCGAGTTTGACTATTTTATCTCTTTAGTGAGGTCAGTGGGGTGTTTTCTTCTTAGTCTTCTTTCTATGAGAAGTATAACTTGGATCTAGTTATCACAGAAATGTCAGCCTCGAAGAGGATTTCGTTGCTTCGCGTGCGACTTAAAGCGAGGCTTCTCCAGCGTCGATATATCCAACAGGTGTTAGAAGGAAAGGTGTTGCAGTCGAACAGGTAACATTCACAGTGCGAAATTTCTCCGCGGTCGATGGCTATTGTTTCGTCAGTAGACGTCCTTTCGTAATGTCTCGCCTTATTGCACAGGACGACGACGACGACTAGCATTCGTAGAAACACTTGTAAAAGCAATGGAAGAATCCGTGTCGAATACCAGTGGAGAGGAAATTGAAATTCGAGAAGATTAGTAGGAAGAGATCTCTCGAACGAACATTTCAAGCTGATTCGAAAGTTACAGAGATCCGTGAAATGAAATTCAAGACGAATTTACAGCGTTTCTACGCTTTGAAACAGCACGCTGAATAGACGCCGCTTTCGTTCTTCTTTCATACGCGCATCAATAAACAAATACTTTTAAAACTATTTATCGGCGTATGAGACAAGAATGAAAGCGACGTTCATTTGCCGTGTTCCTCCAAAGTGCAACTATGTAAATTCGGTTTAAGTAATTTTAGAAACCGAACGATACGATAAAAACTGGATTATGCGAGATAGCGTGCACCAGACTAATCTCGGATAATCGAAAAATTAGGATAATACGAGAAGGTGTATTAATGTTTGTAAGTGGTGTAATAGAATGGTAGGAAACATTTTGGTAATGTAATATGGTACATGTGTTTAGGTTTAATTATTTAATCGGTTGAAAGTTTGCTTAACTAGGTTTATTAGTGTTCATAAATGGTATAATTAAAGGGGAACAAATTTTTAATAATGAGGTATTGTACACGTACTTGGGTTTGATTAATTATTTAATTAGTTGAAAGTTTAAATGACCAGGTCTATTAGTGTTTATAAATCGTATAATAAAAGCGTAGAGAAATTTTGATAATGTAATATTGTACATGTATTTGGGTTTGATTAATTGTTTAATCGGTTGAAAGTTTGTTTAATTAGGTCTACTAGTATTCGTAAAGCGTATAATAAAAACGTAGAAAAATTTTGATAATGTAATATTGTACATGCATTTAATTAATTATTTAATCAGTTGAATTAACTAGATTTGACTCACTAGGTGGATTAACTTCTTTTTATTTTTATTTTAAAAATTTTACAATTTGTCCAGTAGGACATTTGGTAAAGTAAGGTGTATTAATGTTCATAAATTGTACAATACAATTGTAGGAAACATTTTGGTAATATAATATTGCATACGCATTTCTGGTTAATTAATTATTTAGTCGGTTGAAAAGTTGTTTAACCAGGTCCATTAGTGTTCATAAATCGCATAATAAAAGTGTAAAAAAATTTTTATAATATAGTATTGTACATGTGTTAGGGTTTTATTAATTATTTAATCGGTTGAAAGTTTTATTAACCAGGTCTATTAGTGTCCATAAATTGTACAATACAATCGTAGGAAACATTTTGGTAATATAATATTGCATACGCATTTCTGGTTAATTAATTATTTAGTCGGTTGAAAAGTTGATTAACCAGGTCCATTAGTGTTCACAAATTGTATAATGGAAGCGTAGAAAAATCTTGGTAATATAATATTGCATATGTATTTGAGTTTAACTAATTATTTAGTCGGTTGAAAAATTGATTAACTAAGTCTATTAATGTTCAATCGTATAATGAACATTGTAATAATATTAAATCGTATAACGAAGGAAAAATTTTGGTAATATAATCTTGCATATGCATTTTGGTTTAATTAATTATTTAATCGGTTGAAAATTTGACTAACTAGATCTATTAATGTTCATAAATCGTATAATAAAAGCGTAAAGAATTTGGATAATGTAGTATTGTACATGTATTTGAGTTTAATTAATTATTTAATCGGTTGAAAAGTTGATTAACCAGATCCATCAGTGTTCATAAATCGTATAATAAAAGCGTAAAAAATTTGGATAATGTAGTATTGTACATGTATTTGAGTTTAATTAATTATTCAGTCGGTTGAAAATTTGATTAATTTGGTCTACTAATGTTCAATCGTATAATGAATATTGTAGTAATGTTAAATCGTATAATGAAAGCGTAGAAAAACGTTGATAATGTAATATTGTACATGTATTTGAATTTGATTAATTGTTTAATAGGTTGAAAGTTTGTTTAACCAGGTCTACTAATGTTCAACCGTATAATGAACATTGTAGTAATGTTAAATCGTATAATGAAAGAATACATTTTGCTTTAAATAATTATTTCATCGGTTGAAAGTTTGTTTAATTGCTTTCGCGATACCTGAATATTTACACCTTCTCATTCTTCGCGTTAAAATTTCAAGAGAAATTGAATTATGATAAAATTCTAAATACTTGGGATGATACGGAACTTCGGTTGAACGAACAACCGAGACTGCACTTTGAAATTCAACGTTTCAATTATATTTGCTAATCTTTTACACGAAAGACTCTAAATATTCATTCAACTCAAGCCTGTTATTATTCTTAGACTTTTTATATTCTTTTTATATTCTTTCTTATTCTATTCTTATTATTCTATTCTTATTCTATTCTTATTCTTTCTATTCTTCTTATATTCTTATATTTACGAAATTTCTTCGGCTCTTGGCAGCCTCCTTTAGCCTCCGAATTTTTCTGTTATCTTTCCACAAACAAATTTCGCCCTCTTCGCTATAACATCCGATATGTGTTCATGCTGGACCACGTTAAGTCGGAATTTACACTGTTTCGCTTCGAAAAAACACGGCTGATGAACGCTGCTTTCATCATCGTTCCATCCTCGTATGAAACTAGAATGAAAGCAGCGTTCATCCACCGTGTTTCTACACAGCGAAACAATGTAAATTTCACTTTAGTTCATCGGTGGAATAAAATCCAGCGCCGACACGATCAACCCGACTGAGAGTCGATCTCGACGTTTAATAAATAGATCATTTATTTCGCACATCAATAAACATCCTTTTGCGTTATCCTCAAGTCCTTTGACGATAGAAAAATGTGGTTAGAATATGGAATATTAGAACGTAATGAAATTAAATCGAAGAGCTCGACGCAAAAGGCGATCCGAAAGTGCAGATTCTAGAAATTCTGGGAAATTGAATAAAGCTGAATTAATTACGATTTGTTTAAAGCAATTAATATTTTGGCTTCAGGAAGCTATTAGCGCGACAAATAACATGAGAAACGATGCTTCTTACATTTCTGAAAAATGTACCTAGCGAATCTTTTCCAATATTTCCACTTGCATGGTTCCGACATCAAAACACTGGGAACTTCAAGTGGAATATTTTGTTTCTTCGCTTCTTTATTTTTCCACTTTCCTCAAACAGTTTCCTAGATAAATCCGGCTGACATCCGGCTTGTCTACTTGACATGTGTTTACTTCCCGACGACCGATACGATTTCTGTTTGCCCGAAGACATTTTGAGTCGTCAAGAAGAAAGTTGAAACATTAAATTCAATTAGAATCAAACTTAATATAAATTATTATAATCCAAGTTACTGTATCACGCCAAATGAAGTTATTTAAAACTCTCAATGAGAATTGCTTGTAAATTGACGACCAAATAAAAAAAAAAAAAAAAGAAGAAGAAAGACACGCAATTAAAAGAACAGGTTTACCAAACGTTCAGAACACGTTAGCTGACAGATTAATACTACGTTAACGCTACTGTTAACGTTATATTTTAGAACCAAAATCCTGTACGTAGCAGATTCTTCTTCTCAAAGATCACATTGGGTAAAAATTTGTTGCTGCAAAAATTGTTTATGAACGCATTGAGCTCATCTGATTCTCGCATCGATTAATCGGCAACGTACAAAAATATATAAAACTCGAACAAGTACGATTTCTGTAAAAGGTGAACTTGCTCAATTTTTGTATCAAGATCTTCAATTCATCGTGTTGGGATCGTGTTGCTGATTCTTGTTTTAATTTAGGTGTAATGCTAAAAACATATTGGCACGTCCATACATAAGCAAGTAGCTCGGAACGCGTTGTACATTGTTGCTTTAATTAGCATCTGTCTATCTATTCTGTGTTAAACCAACGTCGGTTTCATTGCTAAACGAGGGCATAAATTACCGTGTTGCAGTTACTCGCGCTTTAATTTCATTATATCCGATTCTATTGTAGTCGATGGAAGTTCTGTTGATCGAATAAATTACCATTTCACTGAAGCAACAAGATCTAAAAAATTTAGTATAATGTAGCTACTTAATGTTTCTTTCTAAACAGATTAATTATAATCGATGAATAAAAGTTCCTTTATAACGTGATTTTTACAAATCAAATAATAATACAGGTATTTTAAGAAGATTCAAATAGATTTACAATTAAAAAATTATGCTATCGTACGTTGAAAATTTGAAAAATTGTAGAAAATAGTGTAATCTAGGGACAGGAAGCGGATTAAAATTACATTGAACCTTGTACTGGTCCATTTTGCACGATAATTTGTTAACTAACATAATTTTAGTAGATTGGAATGAGTGAGAAGTTGTAGTTTATAGGATCGTCTTTTGTAATTTTGCAGTTTTACATGCAAATAGATCGATGAAATAATTTTTAATTTTTTTGCTATTGTCAAATTTTTATCGATTATGTAACGTTAAAAATATTCAAGAAATACGACGATTATAAGCTCAACCCTATTTTTAGATTTTTCATAATATTAAAAAAAGATTGACAAGATATTTTGTATAATTTTACGTTACAATATAATGCGAAGCTGAAGATACAGCAAACCGAAGCTTTCTTCTTTCGAAGCCAGCAAATAATAAAATTTTCTCCTAAAACTGTGTTTTCGCCTGTGAAAATGTAAACTGAACGTTGATCTTGTCACGTTCTCGTTCAATATTTAGTGAATTTTTCGTTATCTTTGATTACTTTTATTGATCCAATTATCAGGTACACTATTCACTAACTTATTTAAGCTTACGTTTCGAATATCCGCTCACGTGGATTTTATTCTTTTTTTATGTTCAACGATATTTTCCAAAGGTGGCTTTTGCCGATCGTAAAGTTTTCCCGCTGGAAATCCCCACAGATTCTCGATCGTGTTCAGATCAGAGTTCAATGCTCGCCATTGCAATAATTTTATTGCGAAATTTTGAAGCTACTTTTCCGTAACGATAGCTGTACAGTAATAAAAGCATTGTCTCGTTGAAAAATTGTCTTTTTGTCTCCTGTTTCGATTACGAAAGACAATAGTTCGCCATGTAACATCTCCTGACATTCCGTAGCGTTCAATCTACCCTTTTATAAACACAATTTCACTTAACGTATCCAGACACGATCAGTGGTTGCTCGGAGATATCGAAGAAATAAAAAGAAACCGCGTAATCTACAATTATTCACAATGCTGTAGCCGCCAGTTTTATTAAACGTTAGAAAATGGCCTAAAGAAAAACTTCCTCTCCGCGAGATCGCTAATAATCTTGTAGTTGATGCGATCTTAAAAACCTTAATTTAAAAAAAAGAGAAAGACGATTAGACGTGGAATATAACATAATATAGTACAATACAATACAATACAATACAATACAATACAATACAATATAATATAATACAATAGAATACAATACAATATAATACAATATAATACAATGCAATATAATATAATATAACATAATATAATACAATAGAATACAATACAATACAATATAATATAATACAATACAATATAATACAATATAATACAATATAATACAATGCAATATAATATAATATAACACAATAGAATACAATAGAATACAATAGAATATAATACAATATAATATAATATAATACAATATAATATAATATAACATAATATAGTACAATACAATACAATACAATACAATATAATATAATACAATACAATACAATACAATACAATATAATATAATACAATATAATATAATATAACATAATATAGTACAATACAATACAATATAATACAATATAATACAATAAAATACAATATAATATAATACAATATAATACAATATAATATAATATAATATAATATTATATATTATAAATGCAATGGCAGATTAGACGATATTTGAACTAACAAGTTGCGTACCTACTTGCCTCAGTCCCAGTCACTCGCTCAAACGCGTTCAAACACACCCAAGTGGTTTTCTTATTTTCTTTGTTCATCCTGTAATAAGGTGCATGGAAATGGCATAAGAAGACAATGCGGACGATAAAACGGGAACACAGAACCGTACTGCCGACACTTTTCTCTATTTCTGTGCGATGCAAAATGCATATAAATTGATTCCTCTTATACTACCAGCTGTATATGTTCCACGTTCGTGATGTAACTGCAATTATTTCCGCAGGTATAACGAGGCTGCTGACAATCGTCGAGTCTTAAGTCGAGCATTGCTCGATCGCGAATCAAGGAAACCTGTGTTCTCTTTTTATCGATATAAACTACTCGATGACGTATCAAGGTTCAAAGGCTTCGTCTGTTACGTATCATCGTAGACAGCGTCGTTTTATTTCGATCGACACGCGCTTTTCCAAATATTAAGAATTTTCCATATTCGTTTCTTACTTAAAAATGTGTCCAGATATCATGGTATGGTATCTCCTCTGATATTTTTACCACGCCGATTCGATCTAACGCGGTTCGAGAATTGAGCAGACGCACATAAAACGCGGTATTCCTATAACTCAAGTAATCAGATTCCAAAATTAGAGAAATTAGAGAAATCCTTACACGAAGGAACGTAAGGAGAATTTTTAAGCTCAAGCACCGGCATTCGATGTTTCAAGCGTAATGTGTTGCCTTGTTAGATCTGCATATGAAATTTGTTAGTCCATTTTTGGTTCGCGGAGTATTAACCTTTTGCAGTGAAAAATTTCTTCGCTATAGAAATAGCGTAAATAGTAATATATACTGTATCAGTGTATTATATATATTATATCAGATATATTATATATTTATTATATTATATATCAGATATACTATATATGTATCATATCAGATATGTTTTATCGAATTACGTATGATCCATTTTGTTCTATCTAAATGAATATCACAACGTTCGACAGATTAGGTTTCGTGTTTGTATAAAGATGCATCGTTGTAAAAGACGTGTCTGTAAAAGGAAGACACTTCGAACAACCTAATATACAGGGTGGTTGGTAACTGGTGGTACAAGCGGAAAGGGGGTGATTCTACGCGAAAAAAGAAGTCGAAAATGTAGAATAAAAATTTTTCGTTCGAGGCTTTGTTTTCGAGAAAATCGACTTTGAATTTTCGCTCGGTACGCGTCCACTTTATCAGGACTCGTTATAAAGTGGATATTATCGCAGTTTAAGTTTGTTTTTGCCATAACGGAAAATTAGGAATACATAATGAAATAACATGAAGTAATCATAAAGTTTATTATTACAAAAATTGCTGGAAAAAAAAGAAAAATTTTTATTCTATATTTTGACTTCTTTTTTCGCGTAGAATCTCCCCCTTTCCGCTTGTAACACCAGTTACCAACCACCCTGTATACTACAAGTATTATAAGTAGTACAAGTAGCAACTCCAAGCTTTTTGGATAAAAAGTCGACGACTTTTTTTACCAATGAATGTAAATAATGTTAATAAGCGATACTTTAAATTAATTATTGATCGTTTTAATAAATCGTTTCCTTTTTTTTTTAAGAAGAAATAGTACATGTACTTATGGTAACCATTGGAACCTAACTATCACTTTTGCATTAATTCGTCGTTTCGTATGACATTGTTTCGCATGACAGGAGACTTCTTTCGGAACCAAACTGCCGTATTATACGAGAGATACCTCGGTTTCGTTCTAACGTTTATTATATAATATCTCTTAGCGTTTTACGTAAGACATTAATATTCTTTAGTGACGTGTAACATGTGAAATCTAACGATCGTTCTGTCATGTTCTATAAACTGTTCTATATTTTTCTGTTTCTAAATTACACCCAGCAAAGGAACATTGAAACGATACCGGACACACTTGCGCAGTAATTTACCAAATAATAATGTCAGTGTATCGACAAGTTATAAGTTGCGTAACTTACAGATTTTTCTTTTATTTTTACGATACTTTTACAACTTTCCATCTATATTTTATTTATTTTAGATTATATCGAACTATACTTTCGATTGTATTACATGTGTTGTATGCAAAACTGCAATGCTCTGAACAATGTCTGAACAAGGAACGTACCTGAAGAAAGAAACAGCAGAGTAGAACTTGGAATTCTTTATTTCCATTTGCCTTCCGACTTTGCGTCTTCCATTTACGCTATAACGTGGAATGATAAGCATAAAACTTACACGTAAACAAAAATCCATACACGTCAAACCAACGTGTTTGTCAACGACAAACATAAACCTAATCTTAATGAAAAACACGTACGTAATAAACAAATCATAACAATAATCGTAACTTAACTTAAACCAGAACGACAAACATAAACCTAATCTTAATGAAAAACACGTACGTAATAAACAAATCACAACAATAATCACAACTTAACTTAAACTATGTTAGCTGTATAGACAATCATCTATACATACACCTGTCCTTATACTCCGAGTTAGTATATCTACCTATGTACACCTGTATCTTAAATTACTCGTATTGTCCCTTTTCTTCTTTGCCATCACGCTTCCTCATCCCCTGGTTTCTTGCTTCAGTTTTACTCTGAACCTCTTCTCCTCATCTAAGAACCAGGATATTTATATCGCAAAAATTATATCGTGACACTGATATTACTCGATCATGATCACCTAAAGTAACACAAAGGATATAACCTAATAAACACGATGATGGAACCCCACTGGGGGTAACCATGCACATGCTATATTTTATTCACTAAGTTAAAATATTTTACCAAATGTCCTACTGGATAAATTGTAAAATTTTAAAATAAAATAATAAAAAAAAAAACCTAAAGTAAGATTTTGTCTTATATAGGTCATAGAAAGATGTAGAACTTTAAATGGACTCAAAGTAGAATAATCGAGTAATTTGTACAATTTAATTAATTTAATTGGGAACTTACGTTTGCTTTAATATTAAACTTCTTACTGTTTTATTATTTTATTTTATTGTTTTTTTTTTTATACTGATAACTTAAGTAATCTGTTAAAATTTCACCATTAACGAAACTCTGAACTTTACAGACGATGAAAAAATGTACGGAATGCGTGTAACACACGAAGATATAATATAAAATATCAAAAGTAGAGTGCTAGTTAGAATTTGTAATGAGTGAAACAAATATCTTGTTTAAAACCCATTTTTTTAATTTACACAGATATGAACTTGTATATATAAGAAAGCATGTATAGTATATACTTGTATATATACAGTAAATGCTACTTGTATATGTGTAGTACTTGGACTTGTATATATAGTATATGCTATTTGTATATACAGGGTGGTTGGTAACTGGTGGTACAAACTGAATTCTACGCGAAAGAAGAAGTCGAAAATATAGAATAAAAATTTTTCAGTAATTTTTGTAATAATAAACTTTATGATTACTTCATATTATTTCATTATGTATTCTTTTATGGCAAAAACAAACTTAAACTGCGATAATGTCCACTTTATAACGAGACGCGATAAAGAGGACGCGTACCGAACGAAAATTCAAAGTCGATTTTCTCGAAAACAAAGCCTCGAACGAAAAATTTTTACTCTATATTTTCGACTTCTTTTTTCGCGTAGAATCACCCCCTTTCCGCTTGTACCACCGATTACCCACCCTGTGTATGTATATGTATAGTATTTGTTTGTACGTATAGTCTGGTAATAGTATTAATTGAATTATGCAAGAGGTATGTGACCGACACTTCGCTGCAGCATTAAGTGTGAAAAAAGCTAAATATTCTATACTAATGATTATTGCCACTAATGGGTGTAGTAAGTATAGCAACGTTCTAAAATTTCTGTACAGAAATATGCTTGCTTGGGGTCGTATTGTACATCTCGTCAACGGAGGTCTCACAAATTCTTTTGTAAATTGAAATACCTACTCCTATATACAATGTGTCTACAAAGTTTCAAGTCTACATCAATAAGATATTAGACTCTTGAGGAAACAACTTTGTTGCTTCTTAGTTAGACTTTGATATAGTCTTCCTCTAAATCAATATCTCGAGTACACATAGAGTACAATATTTTTCAACCATTCGCGGACCCGATCTCAAGAAACACCTCAATGGGAGTCGTAATTCTCGTTACGATATACGATCGATGCCACGATACTGATCGATCTCCTATTTCGTTTAGGATAATAGAGGTGATTGAATTTAATTATAACGCTGAGGTAACAGATCATAATGTACTCGTTATTCCAACAACAATTGTAGACAAGATGATTACGCTCTTTGTGTATATATATGTTAATTAGATAAGTTATGAAAAGTAGATATAAGTTGATTGAGTTAAAGCAGTGAACTTTGTGCAGAGATGTTGACTGATCTGTAGTCGTACAATAAAGTTCAATGACGATGCTGTCGCAGAGGAAAACTCTTGCTGGGTGTTGTTCGCCTCATCATCGGTAGCTTGTGGGTGAAAATACCGGGAAACATGGAAAAATCCACGTTTCAACACTTTTTATCTGATGGAGCAATGCCATAAGCAACATCTTGACTCGAAGGTGTTTTATGCCACTTAACGGTCAAATCGAAATGCTTAGTTTTACGACAGTTCCTTATGATTATTACGGTCCAACTAATCATATTGATTGATTGTATTGATTCCGAGCTACGCAAAGACGCACACACTATACATACAATGTAGACTGTTTAACACACATGCTGTTACATTTCCCGGAATGTCTCCAAACGTATATTTTTCTTTTTTTACTGTAACATTTGAAACCTCGATTCTTCTTGCATATTTGTTCTTTATTTATTTATTTATTTATCCTCCGGTTATGGATCGTAGGTGTTTGGAGATGTACAGGCTTGGCCTTGGTTTTTCCGGCTAAACATTATGCATGTGTATATTTTATGGGTCTAAACAGGGCAAAAACGTTACATAAACATAGATCGCTTAAAACTTCGTTAAAAATTCATGGCAAAAATATGAAATACAAAGGGAGGCTCGCGTTTGCACTGTAATGCAAGAAGTTGATGATGATGGTGTTGATGTAAGCAGAAACCAGCCGTACTTACGTTCACTCTGTCTATGCAAAAGTGTGTAACTAATTCTCCGTCGCAAAATATCTGCGTTTGAAAATGAGGCATTTGCGGAAACGAGACGAAATGGGAATGAAATTCGCAGGACGATAAATTGCGTTATCGATTCTGTATCGTCGAAACGATGGACATTTAGGGAAAAAGAATTAGTTGCCTTTGTACAGGCGAGATAAAAGTAAATCGTATCGCAGTAACCGCGAGTCTGCTACTCTTCCTTTATATTTTTTCATATTTATATTTTTGAATTTCATACTTTTCTCGTAACTTTTTCCTACAGCTTTGAGCGATCTACGCTTGTACAACAAATTTTTCTTACTTAGACACAAAATACCGACATCGTTTGGGCGCTTAAATCTCCGACACCCCGTATATAAATCTTCTTTCTAACGTAACCGTTTACATGTACGATGTGTAGTATTTTTTTTATTAATTTGTACAATTAATGTACAGCTACAGAACGTTTAGATTACAACGTCTGTTAAAGAAAGAGAAGGCGCGAACACACGTTGCAATGTTTGGCTCTGCGACAATTTGGTTCGTGCCGAGCTGTAATTTTATCTCGAGCAGTTGCCTGATCTTCAAACGAATTACTTTCTATCGTACCGTTCCAATACCTTCGTCGATCGGTAGAATAATTGTTGCAAAATAGCTAGAAATTATAGAAGAAAATCTAGCGTAGATCTCTTATCAGTTCGTTACGAAGACAGATAAAAAGATTTGTCAGATGAACATTTAAGGAACATTATTGTATTTATTTAAAGGTAATTTAAAACTTAGAAAATCGATTCTCCATTTTCCAGGTAAAATTTGTAGCAGATTTGTTATCAACACATTGTTGACCGGCAATTTTACTGAGAATTTATCTCGTCACCGGCTATTATTTCGTAATTCGATGTGGAAGTAAAACAGTATAAATAAACTGTAATAAATTTTATTTATTATTCAACTTTCAATATTTCTTTTTCGTATGATAAACACTGTAACAATCACAACAGCTTTTGCAACTGAACAGCATGCTCTACACGCTCTAGTCGGATTTGTTTTTCCGTCAGTGACTATTTTTTCTAAAACGTGGTCTCTTAGTTGTCCAAAAAGCCTAAAAGGTGCATCATTATAATAAGGAGCCTTAGTTTTTAGAAATTCGAGAAGCGTCAGGTGCAATGTTGCATTCTTTTGAATCCACAGTTATCCATTCTCTGGCTACTTGCAGTAAAAATTTGTTGTATCTTGTTTTATTTCCTGGCAGATAGATGCAGTACGTTTTACATGCATTGAACAAGGTGTAGTTTATCAGAAAAATGCTAATTTTTTGGACCATTTTAACACGTTGACTGCCACGCGTGTTTCAAAGAAATCTCCGTCAGGCCACGCGTGCAGCAGTACCAAGCGTTCTCTGCTGGGTGCTCCCATCGATATTTTAGTAATGCGAGTCGCTCAAGCGGTGATCTCAAGAATGATGTCTCGTTTCGTTTGTTCGCAACATTAAAACCACTAGCTGTTGTTGGATATAACGAAGGAAAGCGTGATATAGATTATTCCGACCAAATGGTTTCTTATGCCACCAAAATTAGAAAAGGAATCAAATGGTACGGAAAACTTGGCGTTCAACTCCTTCTGGGAATTTCTGTTGTAAACGCTTTGGTGGTTTACAAAATTGCAACAAGGAGGAATATAAATATTAGAATATTTAGAGAATTATTAGTTGCAAAATTATTAGGGTTGTCTGAAAATGCAAAAAATCCTTGTCTTCGACGGAGTCAGCACAATATCGCCGTTCGGAAAAATGATTGCGGAAGAAGTATTAGACGCGCATGCAAACTACGTTATGCAAATAAAAGACGTCGAATGGACCGAACAAAGGCACAAAAGAATTTGAAGAAAACAGCAACTTATTGACCAAATTGTCCCGACCAACCTCAGCTATGTATAGAATGCTTTAAAGTTTTACATTCTAAATAATTTTTTTAATAAACCATTTTCGTATTACTTTTATAACAATTCAACAGTTTTATTATTATGGAATATCTTTTCAAATACCTACGACGGTCCTTCGCAAGTAGTCAAATAAGCGACACCCGAATGTGGGTTACGTGGCCTGACCAGAAACTTTGCCAACACCGGAATACGGGTGTCGTGGCAATCAACGTGTTAAAACATATCACTCTGTCTATGTTAAAGAAAGAAACGCAAATGATAAAAATACGTAGCACAAGGGTCAATCAATTGATCGAATTCAACGATCTAGAAATCGTTCTATGGAAACTTCTCCACCTTCGTTGCCAATGTAACCTGTTAACGTGTTATTTCTTCGCCATCAACGTTGATTGGCGTATATAATGCAATCAACAGACGTGTAAGATCCTCTACGTTACTTATGTCCGCCGCTATTCATAGTCTACTGCACAAACGGTTGTCTTATTATACTCAAACAATGACTTCTAGCGTTAAAAGAGCCATTGAGAGCGAAAACTTATTTTCAGATTCAAAGACGTATAGCAATTTATCAGTCATGTTACTGTCTGCTCTATCAATCCATCTTGCTGTTTGTTGGATATAAATATTGCAGTTATGGTAAATAGGACAAGGTTCTTCGTAACTTGTGCTGTTCGGTTTGTTAGTTTACCTTGTAGCAACCTTGTAAACAGATTGACCAAGTCTGTTCGATCTATATTGGTGTAATCGCAGTATTAAAATTTAGTTACGTTACATTTAAAGTTACAGCAAATTTCGTATACACCGTAAACAAGCTTTTTCTGCTCGATCTTCGCTGCTCAATCTTTTGAGAAATTTCTTCCAAAGAAATGTACTCATATTTTTTTATAATATAATATTTTTTGATCCACGATGCTGTGAATACAGTCAAACACATTTTCTTCTTTGTTTGTTGAATATTTTTTAAGAAAACAGTGATGGTACTTGGATATGGTAAGTGAAATTGTTTTTGTAAAAGATAGATCGAACGCTATGGGATGTCAGAAGATGTTACATGGCGAGCTACTGCCTTTCGTGATGGAAATAGAAGACAAAAGAGAATTTTCGCTACAGGAAAGTGGTTGGAAAATTTCGCGATAGAATTATCACGATGGTCAGCACTGAACACGATCGAGAACGTGTGGGAAATTGTAGCGAGGAAACTTTATGATCGGAAGAGGCTCCTTGCAGAAAATATCGTTGGACATAAAAAAAGAATAAAATCCGCGTGGGCGAATATTGAAAACGTATCTTTAAATAAGTTAGTGGGTAGCGTAACGTATTAGTAAAAATTCACTAAACGTAGAGTGAAAATGTAACAAAAGTTACACTAAGTTTATATTTTTTCGCAGTGAAGAATACAATTTTGGGGGAAAATTTAATTAGTAAAATATTTAATTAGCAGAAATTCACTAAACGTAGAATGAAAATGTAACAAAATTTGCACCAAGTTTATATTTTTTCGCAGTGAAAATTATAATTGTGAGAGAAAATTTATTTAATAAAATATTTAATTAGCAAAAATTTACTAAACGTAGAATGAAAATGTAATAAAAATTGCACTAAGTTTATATTTTTTCGCAGTGAAAATTACAATTTTGAGGGAAAATTTAATTAGTAAAATATTTAATTAGCAGAAATTCACTAAACGTAGAATGAAAATGTAACAAAATTTGCACCAAATTTATATTTTTTCGCAGTGAAAATTATAATTGTGAGGGAAAATTTATTTAATAAAATATTTAATTAGCAAAAATTTACTAAACCTAGAATGAAAATGTAACAAAATTTGCACCAAGTTTATATTTTTTCGCAGTGAAAATTACAATTTTGGAGGAAAATTTAATTAGTAAAATATTTAATTAGCAAAAATTTACTGAACGTAGAATGAAAATGTAACAAAATTTGCACCAAGTTTATATTTTTTCGTAGTGAAGAATACAATTTTGGAGGAAAATTTAATTGTTTTCAGGCTTTGAAAGAAGAAAACTTTTCTTTGTTGCAACTTCAGTTTTGTGTTATATCACAACATGAAATTATGTAAAGGATTATGTCAATATTATGACAAATCTAAAAATAAGATTGACTTTATAATTATTCACGGCATTTATTAATTTATTGTATCTATATATTTATTTAACTTCGTTCTCACGAACAAGAAATCACTTTTGCAAAATCATGTATTTTTATTAATTATTTTATCACAAGACACACTGTGTAGATCATGTAGCTATATCGAACGAGACTCGTATAAAATTCTTTATTTCATAGAGAAATTAGTATCTTAGCGTATCTTAGTGGTATGATAAAGTGCATTTCGCTGTTTAACAATTGATATTTCTCCAAATCTATTGGGAATATATTTTCAGAGAAGACGATACTTTGAAAAATGTTTAATTTCGAAAAGAAAAGAAAAGAAGAAAACAAAGCAACGTTATTACGTCGATAATTAAGCAAGTAGTACTTTTTGACGAGTATAGTCGTTATGATGAAATGGCAATATTTTACGTTATAACGAGCCCTGTTAGTAATAACGTTAAAAAATAAAATATTGCCATTTCGTTACAGCTTAATTTTGTATTATAACAGCTACACATAGTTTCGCTTGCTTTTTGCGATGCATTTTACGTAAACGCTTTTCAAAGAGGTCGCAACAGCCAATTGGTCGAACATTAAATTTCACTTTGCTCTTTTCACTTTGCCCCAGTACAATAGAAGAAAAGTTCCTGAATTTCATATACGATTTATAAAATACGATAAAATGTTGTTAATATGTTGAAAGAAAATTAATTAACAATAATAATAATATTAATAAAATAATAATAATATTAATAAAATAATAATAATATTAATAAAATTAATTAATTCTAAATAAAAGCTCTGAAGATTTTATTTCGCAAATTATTAAAAAATAGCCTCGCGAGATATAACGACTTTTCTTGATGTCATACTTCTTAGAAAACTTATCTTTGCGCTTTCAAATATTGATTAATATTAATTTAATAAGTAGAAAATTATAATTTACCAAGGATATAAAATGAAACATTTCGTTATGGAAATATCTGGTTTAAAAATTCGTTTTTGATATACTTTGCATTTAAATGTTCTATTTCATAAATATATTCCAATGGAAGAAGCTTGATAAGCAGCAAATTATAATCTGTCAAGAATCTATGTATATTTTATTAATATTTCTATTTTATTTACTTAACAAAAATATTTCTCTTATCAGTCTGCGTCTAACTTGATTGCAAATGATTCGTAACTGATGCGACGTAAAATACGTTCCGACTGATCGGCGGTATAAAACGAGACACACAGTGCATTCATGGCTCGTTACAGAAATATCTGGTTTATACATTTGCCTTAAATATACTTTATATCTAAATCTTCAATTTAATAAATATAATCCAACACGTGGAGTTCGATAAACAGAAAATTATAATTTGTCAAAAATCCAGGTATTTATCTATCTACATGATAAAAATATTTCTTTAATCCGAATACTTTACATTTAAATTTTCAATTTCGTAAATCTAATCCGACACGTGGAGTTTGATAAACAGCAAATTATAATTTGTCAAAAATCCAGGTATTTATCTATCTACATGATAAAAATATTTCTTTAATCCTAATACTTTACATTTAAATCAAACAGTAAATTATAATTTGTCAAAAATCCAGCTATCTATCTACATGATAAAAATATTTCTTTAATCTTTATACATTTAAATTTTTACATTAAAATTTTTTACATTTAAATATTCACTTTCGTAAATGCAATCCAACACATAGAGTTCGATAAACAGTAAATTATAATTTGTCAAAAATCTATCTATCTACATAAAAAATCTGCCTATATAATAAAAATATTTTTTTAATCTTTATACTTTACATTTAAATATTCAATTCCGTAAATATAATCCGACACGTGAAGTTTGATAAACAGCAAATTATAATTTGTCAAAAATCCAGGTATTTATCTATCTACATGATAAAAATATTTCTTTAATCCTAATACTTTACATTTAAATCAAACAGTAAATTATAATTTGTCAAAAATCTAGCTATGTATCTACATGATAAAAATATTTCTTTAATCTTTATACATTTAAATTTTTACATTAAAATTTTTAACATTTAAATATTCACTTTCGTAAATGCAATCCAACACATAGAGTTCGATAAACAGTAAATTATAATTTGTCAAAAATCTATCTATCTACATAAAAAATCTACCTATATAATAAAAATATTTCTTTAATCTTTATACTTTACATTTAAATCTTCACTTTCATAAATATATTCCGACACATGGAGTTCGATAAACAGCAAATTCTAATTTATAAAAAATCCATCTACCTATCTATATAATAAAAATATTATTTTAATCTTTATACTTTACATTTAAATATTCAATTCCGTAAATATAATCCAACACATAGAGTTCGATAAACAGTAAATTATAATTTGTTAAAATTCCAGCTATCTATCTACATGATAAAAATATTTCTTTAATCTTTATATATTTAAATTTTTACATTAAAATTTTTTACATTTAAATATTCACTTTCGTAAATACAATCCAACACGTAGAGTTTGATAAACAGCAAATTATAATTTGTTAAAAATCCAGCTATCTATCTACATTATAAAAATATTTCTTTAATCTTTATATATTTAAATTTTTACATTAAAATTTTTTACATTTAAATATTCACTTTCGTAAATATAATCCAACACATGGAGTTCCATAAACAGCAAATTATAATTTGTCAAAAACCTATCTATCTACCTACATGATAAAAATATTTCTTTAATCTTTATATATTTAAATTTTTACATTAAAATTTTTAACATTTAAATATTCACTTTCGTAAATATAATCCTGCACATGGAGTTCCATAAACAGCAAATTATCATTTGTCAAAAAATATTTCTTTATAAAAATATTTCTTTAATCTTTATACTTTACATTTAGATCTTCAATTTCATAAATATATTCCAACACGTAGAGCTCGACAAACAGCAAATTATAATTTATGAAAAATCTATCTATCTACCCATCTAATAAAAAATATTTCTCTAATCAATCGAAGTGTAACGTCGTCGCTAATGAACTGTAGCCGAAGCGACGTAAAACACGTATTAAAAAAAGCAACGTTCCGATTGATCGGCGATATAAAACGAGGCAGAATATCATCGTTACAAGAATATCTGACGTTCGTTTTGAAATATGTATGTAACCTCGGTTCGTAAGCTCAGCCAAATCGCACGACCAGTGTGCCCATGTTGGAACGTTTCTGTCGAATTTGTTTTTATTTTATTTCCACTTCGCCTGAAATTCGCCAGTGCTCTATTCTGCTGGTAAAATTCACGGGGAATAATCGTGTAGCATAATCGTACGCTATTTGATGTGCTTGAATTTATAAATAGCGTCGGAGGGGTTCGTTGGATACTAACGTTGTGCGTATAGCACCTATACGTAGATACGTATCGTCAGTCGTCGGTTATCAAAATTGTGACGTCGTAAACGCGAATGCATCTCATTATGGCGTAATTGTTATGGATAAGATTAAATTTAATGGACCCGTTATACGGTTACTTTCATTAAGTGATACGGACGATAATCGGTAGCCTGTTTTATGTGCGTATGTACTTTCCAAGCAATTAGCGCAATTTCAGAGCAATTTGTAGATTCCTACAAATCGCAAGATTATTATAGTGACTGAAGCAGAAAATTGTCAAATTTAGATTTGTATTAGATTGTTGCAAAAGTTTATTAAACTTTCTTTTACAAACATACCTTTTGCAACGATCTTTATACAAACGTGAAATCTATATAACTATTATATAATTATATTATTATATATTATATCAAGATATTATATATATTATATTAATATATTACATATATTATATTATATTAATATAATTATATAATTGTAGTCTAATTATTACATAATTATATTATATATATTATATTAATATATTATATATGTAGGAATGTTATATTATTAGTTTGTAGGTAACAGTATGATTAATACAATATGGTTTGCACTCACACGAAATCGAATATAATACCCCGTTTCACGTATTAGTTACTCACTACTTCTACGACACAGCAATACAACGATCTTCACACGACAACGATAAATTCAACTCTGACTCTCTCAACTCTCGTTACAATGTTTTCCATGCTCGCTTATTTCATTAACATACCTTGGTAACGCTCACAACACTCCTTGACAACGTTAACATATGTTGACAACACTAATAAACAATTACCCCTCGCGCCACGTCCTTCCCTGATGTCACACTATTCCACATATATTATATTAATATAATTATATAATTATGGTCTAATTGTTATATAATTATATTATTATATATTATATTATATTAATATAATTATACAATTGTGGACTTCAACTTAACAGAACAAAATGGACCATACATAATTCAATAAAATAACGTGAGATAAAAAATGTTGGGCATCTATTATTTCCTTATGAAACGAAAGAAAGTTTTGTGACAACCTAATTGCATTGTACCGAGGCAAAGGTATTATACAAGGTGACTCGAGAAAGTGGAAAAAGTCACATCTTGTTGTTGATTCAAGTTAAAAGACGTGTTAGAGAAAAGGTTTGAACGATATATAATTCTCTTTCTTTTCTTTTCTTTTTCTGACCGTTTCCCTTGTTTCCTAAGCGTAACGAGGCGATTTTAAAATAGAAAGGCGTATCTTTTTACATACACCGATTATTCCAAATATTTTGTGTATGAAAGTATCAGAATGTTTGTGTCTGAGAATAATATTTTTTTATTTATTATAAAAAAATGACGATAAAGAAACGTCGTTACATAAGGTACAATTCTGTATGGTTCTGTGTAAATAATATACCCATCGGTATATTTTGGAGAAATTGGAAAAAATCATATGTTGTTTTTGGTTACATTTGGAAGAAATATTAGAGAAAAAGATTGAACGTAATACGATAGCATATCTTTCTTACAGCTTCACATTTCTCATCGGTGCAACGACGTAACTAAATAATACAGATATGTTTCTTAAGATAGAAAAGCGTATGTTTCTACGTATCTTTATCTGTTTTAAAGTCGTTTGTATTTTTTCTGTTATAAGAAAAAAATAAAAAAAAACGATAAGGAACATCACACAAAGTAGAAGTTTGTGTGATTTGTAGTTAATTTACCATTGGTGCAGATTGGAAAAAATTGGTAGAAATTATATTTTTATTTCGGTCAAAATTAAAAGAAATGTTAAAGAGAAGATTTGAATGGTATAGATTAACATATGTTTCTTTTATAACTTTACATTCTTTATCAGTGCAACGATATTAAAAAAATGTAAAAAAATACTGATATATTTCTGAAAATACAAATTCATATCTTTTCATGAACACCGATTATTCGAAATATTCTGTGTGCAAAAATATTGATTGTTATATTATTTGTATTTGTGAATAATTTTGTTTATCTCTTATTAAAAAAATAACACAATAATATAAGAAATAAAACAGCAGATTAGCATAATAAACGAGCTTCATTGCACAACTTTGGGTAATTCTATAAAATTTGTATGAATTGTAATAAACTTTGTATAATTTGTAAATAACGTAATCACTGGTATACGCATCTTCTGTAATTTAATTTATAATACGTTTTGCAAGAAATTATTTAGAATTTATTTCTCATGTCATGTCATGTCATATTCTTTAACGTGTTCGAAAAGCTCGAGTTTTCGCGGATCTGACGTTTCTCTGACGTTTAGTTGTTTGTCAAATATATTGAAATGTTGCAGTAGTCTCGCGTAAATAGTTTTTTGAGTATTTCGCGACTTGGTACTTGATCAAAGTTCAAAGATTACGATGAGAATACTAGTTTTAAGCGTAAAATTAGCGTTAAAAATGATACCATTGACATACTACGTACCGTGGTTGATTAACACGACGAATGACCGCCTAATCAAATAATTTGATAATCTGTGCGACGTGTGTCCTATTAAATATCTTTTAGCTTCTATGTTCCATGTAAAATTCGCTTCAAATCTTATCGACAGAATCGCGTTTCGTTTATTCTCATCGCTGTTAGTGAAATTTCAAAATGCGTCGCGCTATCACACAAGAAGTTTCTACAAGTGCTCGAACGCTTTCCTTAATCGCTGTATATATAAATTTAAAAAACAGGCGGAAAACAGAGAATTTACAAAATTACAGTAGAACTGAAAAATCTTATCTTTCGCAAATCGAAAATATCGGAAACGATGTTAACTTTATAATAGAAACAAGTTGCAATAACAGGCGGAGTATTGTCGAGTACAAAAATATAAAAAACAGAGAATTTACAAAATTACAGTAGAATTGAAAAATCTTATCTTTCGCAAATCGAGAACATCGGAAACAATGTTAACTTTATAATAGAAACAAGTTGCAATAACAGGCGGAGTATTGTCAAGTACAAAAATACAGAAAACAGAGAATTTACAAAATTACAGTAGAATTGAAAAATCTCATCTTTCGCAAATCGAGAACATCAGAAACGATCTTACCTTTATAATAGGAACAAGTTTATAATAGAAACAAGTTGCAATAACAGACGAAGCCTGTGTCGAGCACAAAAATACAGAGAACAGAGAAATTACAAAATTACAGTAGAATTGAAAAATCTTATCTTTCGCAAATCGAGAACATCGGAAACGATGTAAACTTTATAATAGAAACAAGTTGCAATAACAGGCGGAGTATTGTCGAGTACAAAAATATAAAAAACAGAGAATTTACAAAATTACAGTAGAATTGAAAAATCTTATCTTTCGCAAATCGAAAATATCGGAAACAATGTTAACTTTATAATAGAAACAAGTTGCAATAACAGGCGGAGTATTGTCGAGCACAAAAATACAGAAAACCGAGAAATTACAAAATTACAGTAGAATTGAAAAATCTCATCTTTCGCAAATCGAGAACATCAGAAACGATCTTACCTTTATAATAGGAACAAGTTTATAATAGAAACAAGTTGCAATAACAGACGAAGCCTGTATCGAGCACAAAAATACAGAAAACAGAGAAATTACAAAATTACAGTAGAATTGAAAAATCTTATCTTTCGCAAATCGAGAACATCAGAAACGATGTAAACTTTATAATAGAAACAAGTTGCAATAACAGGCGGAGTATTGTCGAGTACAAAAATATAAAAAACAGAGAATTTACAAAATTACAGTAGAATTGAAAAATCTTATCTTTCGCAAATCGAGAACATCGGAAACGATGTTAACTTTATAATAGAAACAAGTTGCAATAACAGGCGGAGTATTGTCGAGTACAAAAATATAAAAAACAGAGAATTTACAAAATTACAGTAGAATTGAAAAATCTTATCTTTCGCAAATCGAGAACATCGGAAACAATGTTAACTTTATAATAGAAACAAGTTGCAATAACAGGCGGAGTATTGTCGAGTACAAAAATACAGAAAACAGAGAATTTACAAAATTACAGTAGAATTGAAAAATCTTATCTTTCGCAAATCGAGAACATCAGAAACGATCTTACCTTTATAATAGGAACAAGTTTATAATAGAAACAAGTTGCAATAACAGGCGAAGCCTGTGTCGAGCACAAAAATACAGAAAACGGAGAAATTACAAAATTACAGTAGAATTGAAAAATCTTATCTTTCGCAAATCGAGAACATCGGAAACGATGTAAACTTTATAATAGAAACAAGTTGCAATAACAGGCGGAGTATTGTCGAGTACAAAAATACAGAAAACAGAGAATTTACAAAATTACAGTAGAATTGAAAAATCTTATCTTTCGCAAATCGAGAACATCAGAAACAATGTTAACTTTATAATAGAAACAAGTTGCAATAACAGGCGGAGTATTGTCGAGTACAAAAATACAGAAAACAGAGAATTTACAAAATTACAGTAGAATTGAAAAATCTCATCTTTCGCAAATCGAGAACATCAGAAACGATCTTACCTTTATAATAGGAACAAGTTTATAATAGAAACAAGTTGCAATAACAGACGAAGCCTGTGTCGAGCACAAAAATACAGAAAACAGAGAAATTACAAAATTACAGTAGAATTGAAAAATCTCATCTTTCGCAAATCGAGAACATCAGAAACGATCTTACCTTTATAATAGGAACAAGTTTATAACAGAAACAAGTTGCAATAACAGTATTGTCGAGTACAAAAATACAGAAAACGGAGAAATTACAAAATTACAATAGAATTGAAAAATCTTATCTGTCGCAAATCGGGAACATTGGAAACGATGTTAAATTTACAATAGAAACAAGTACACGTTGATTCATCACGTTATCTATTATACTATTTTATACAATTTATACAATTTAATTATATTTACTATAGTAAGAAAAAATTGCACCTGCAGTCTACGATTTAAAGATCTCTGTGTAACCGGCAATTTACAAAATACACGTATGTTAATGTATACGTTAAAGTATTTTCTTGCGAAAAAATTTCTTTCCACATTCTACGAGTCACGAGAAGATTAGAAACAAATTTTTCTATGAACCGTTAAACGTTACAGATATTAGGCTACATAGCAAACACTAGATATTAGGCTATACGCGCATAACACGTAAGACAATTTCACGACAAACGCTTGTTAAAAGAAAGAAAATGCATTTTTTATTGATCGTTCGGTATTTTTCGTTCGCACTGTATATTATTCATACTCGACAGGTAGCACAGTATAACATTCGGTGCATAATTAATACGCGTTCTGGAGGATTGGCGCGGTCACGAAACGTTTGTTCGTCCGATACCACTGTCGTGTTTTATTCTTCGTATTCGTTTCCACCAAATCATCCTGCAGCTCTAACGTCTGAGGTGACTTTCAATTCGTTTGAAAATACGAGCTGCCATTCATCTTTGTTCAGCATTAAGCGTAATAGACGCTAAATTGCAGCAGCCTCGCAATTACCTTGTCACTCGTACCCTACACATTGCGCGATCCATTGGCGTTCATGAAGATTCGTATTGAAGCGAGCCGTGATAAGGGGATCTTCATGAAGATGCAGCGAATTACTCGTGAACCGTTTCAAATTCGCCATCAAAGTCGGCCTCGATTCAAATTTCCTCCGCGAGGCGAGCCATCGCCATCGCCGATGTTTCTTCGACACTGTACGACGCATTGGCGTTCCGCTGCTTTATGAATTTCACGACGTACGATCGTCTGCATTGGCAGACCTGTGACAGACGTCGAGTCTGAGCAGAATATTTGTGCGATAACGTTATTAGTCGCAGCTTTCGAAATGACACGCGTGCGAGGAAGATGCAAGTTCGTTCACCGCTTGAGTCCCAGGCGTCTTTGAAAAAACAGGGTCGAAAAAAGCCGAACAACGCGATAGCGTTTGTCTTAACATTAGAACTACCGATGTTAACACGAAGCTATTTCTATCAAAGCCAGTCAAAATGACTGATCTTTAAAAAATATCTAATAATAGAATATTTTTATATTTATTGATTTATTACTTTCCTACAGAAGCAATTCCATGTTATGTAGTACATTTTTGGTATTTTTAATCCATCTGGGACAATGATCCCTAAACGAGGATTGACACATTTATAAGATTGTAGAACCAGTCGTTTTGACTGCTGTGGTATTTCTGGTGTTAGCATTTAGCGATCTAGCGATCAGTTGGGAATTTTCCTGATAACTGATATCGTCAGATCGAATGATACGCAGTAAAATTTGAAAAACGTGTGGCAAGTTGTAGAAAACGAGGAAACTGGTTAATTGGGGTTCGATAAACAGATTGCAGGACTCCTGTACACTTTGACAAGTACCAGTCATTTTGACTGCTATTGATATAAGTAGCTTTGATACAAAATTATTTTCAGTTTGAATACATAAAAACAAAATAAAATTCATTATATTATTCTTTTGAACATGAAGTAGGAATTTTAAAATAAAATTGTAAAGCCAGTTAATTTTACTGGTGTGGAAACAAGCGCAATAGCGCTCGTCATATTTGTTATTTTTATGAAATACGTATTGTTATACGTCTATATTGTTATATATGCGTATTATTAGTTTATAAATATCTCAAGTTTGTTCAATAAAAATTATTGAGAAGATAACAATGAAATAGAAAATACCATCAATCGTCCGTAGCGTTCAAATGTACTGCGACTTTTCCGCACGAAATCTAAACAGCGCGATCGCGCTGCTTCGCACTCAAACGGTTAAAAACGAAGAAGAATGTAATTGGTAAAAACGAATGAGAGAAATTACAGAAGAAGGAAACTGGATACAAAACTATATTCTTGCGTTTGTATCCTTCTCGTTTCCTCGCGTACAATTAAGGGGATGTTTTGAATTAGAATGTTTTAAAACAGCGCTTTTTGTGATTTTTTTTAAATGGGAAAGAAAGAAATGAAGTTATTGAGTTTTGAGGTATGGTTTTATACATATTTAACGAATAGAAAAAAATTTTTTGAAAGTAAAAACAAAAAATTTAATAGATTTCTAAGCCTATTTCATGGGCGTCTTGTCGCTGCAGGGCGGGAAAGATCCACCTCGTACTTCTTGACTGAAACAAAAAACCAAAAAGGGATTAAATTATTTTATATTTTTCTTCTGTTTCTTATTATTTAAATAATTGTTACAGCACCTTAAAGTTTATTTTCTTCTAAAAGAACACTTTTCTTTAAATCCGTCAAAATTTTTAATTTCACATTTTTTCCTGCCGTTGTTTAGTTCACCCAGAAGAAAAATATATAATAATTTAATCCTTTTTTGGTTTTTTGTTTCCGTCAAGAATTACGAGGTGGATCTTTCACGCCGATTGAAAACTGCAGCCCATAAAATAGGCTTAGAAATCTGTTATAATTTTGTTTTTTACTTTAAAAAAAATTTTTTTGTACTCGTGAAATGTATATAAAACCATACCTCAAAATTCAATAACTTCATTTCTTTCTTTCCCTTCTAAAAAAAATCACAAAGAAGCGCTGTTTTAGAACATTCTAATTCAGGACACCCTTTAAAATGGAACTAATTATCCTATGCGTCATGGTTCATTATATATAGCAACTTAAAACGATTATTGGCATTGTATTGAGATGTCTTCAATTGTACTTTGCATATATTTTTCGCGATTATGGAAAGTGAGCGGGCGACGACTAAAACTATGCGCCAAGAGTTTAGCGTTTATGGTACAAACTGTGCTCTTTCTCGTTGCAGTTTCTTCAGAATTTGGGCAAAGTGGATAGGACCGCGGATGACATATTCGACGAACATCTGCAGAATTTCATGAGACAGCAAAATGCCGCGAACAGATTGCAGAAAGAGTTCAACAATTACATCAGGTGTGTTCGAGGTAAGTCGATCGAAGATAAATCAAATTAAAACACCTATTACATGATTTATATGAACATACGACATTACAAGTTAAACAAACGACGATATTTTAAATCTGTTAACATCAGTTTGTATGGAAGAGGATGCTTGTTAAAATTCGAACGAGTAAAAATTGCGACAAACAATTAACGATAGATGCATCGTGTGTTCGATGATGAAAAGATCGAAGCAATTGCGTTCTTTCTTTAACAAATTTCAGTCGTCGTTATTTTATGCACGCGTGAAATATTGTCCATACTGTAGTTACGCATCTGCTGTGAACTGCAGCAGGCAGTAAAACCGATAAACCAAACATTTGCAGCAAATGCGTACACAAATTATCAGATCTGCGCGAGAAGCGAGCCGTGACCTTGGTTTTCTCTGACCCAGTCCGCCTCGTTCAAACCTACCGTCTTAACACGTTGACTGCCAGACGAATTTTCCATGGTTTGCTCAAGGCGCCGACGTGAATTTTTCATTATGCGATGCATATTATGTTGAAATGTTATTTGCAGCAAGTAAAATGTGTTATAAAATCATGCTTGAACCATTTTTCGTGGTGAGGGCCACCGGTGACCCCCACGGCGTTGTAGCCGATTGCTACAATTGTCCTTTTTTCAAACGATCGTGCTATGTACTTTTAATATTTGCTGCGTCGCCGGTCACCGGTGACCCCCATGGCAGTCAACGTGTTAATGGTAATCTGTCGAACAGGTACATTTTTAACTTCGTAAATCTGCAGAGAATCGAGGCACTGCTATTTCTGCAGCTACGAAATGTGAATTTCGCAGATCGTTAAATCGATCTCGTATACGTATAACTGGAATTTCTTTGGTCAGCTGACAAGAGAAACTCCAGTTGATCTTCATTTTTTATTATAGTGTACAAATTGGTGATTAGTAATGGACATAAAATTGTTTTCATTTTAATACAATGATATATTATGATAATGCGATATTATGGTGCAGTGATAGGTAAATAAAATTAGAGTTAGAGAATATAAATACATCGCATGGTTAATGGAGATATTAATTATTATACATTGTTACTATGATATTAAATATACTTACGATTACAATGTTATAACATATAATGATTATGTGATTGATACATAGATTACGTTTGTAATACAAATGAGTCAGATTTTCCGCTATATTTAATTACGTATTATTTATTTACGTATATGAACAATGATCGCTGTTGTAGTTTTATAGTACAGTTCTTTAAAATAAATAAATAAATTATAATTTTAAATATACTTACGATTACAATGTTATAATATGTAATGATTATGTGATTAATACATAGATTCAAATTGTAATACCAATTTAAAAAAATAGTCAGATTTTCAGCTATATTTAATTACGTATTATTTATTTACGTATATGAACAATGATCGCTGTTGTAGTTTTATAGTACAGTTCTTTAAAATAAATAAATAAATTATAATTTTAAATATACTTACGATTACAATGTTATAATATGTAATGATTATGTGATTAATACATAGATTCAAGTTGTAATACCAATTTAAAAAAATAGTCCAATTTTCGCTATATTTAATTACGTATTATTTATTTACGTATATGAACAATGATCGCTGTTGTAGTTTTATAGTACAGTTCTTTAAAATAAATAAATAAATTATGATATTAAATATACTTACGATTACAATGTTATAACATATAATGATTATGTGATTGATACATAGATTACGTTTGTAATACAAATGAGTCAGATTTTCCACTATATTTAATTACGTATTATTTATTAACGTATATGAAAAATCATCACATAGTTCTCTAAAATAAATTGATTTATTCCGTTGATCTTTCATTTCACGAAACTCAATAGAGGTCCATTTAACCAAACGAAATTTTATTTAACGCCCGATTGATCCAAATTTTTGACGCCGGTTGATCCGTTCGAGTCTGAACCTGAGCTGCTATTATGCGAAGGAAAAATAGTAGCGGGGATAATTGTCGAGTTCCTATTATATGAACTGTAATTATGTAAACTGTTTGTCCGCTGACAAGTTCAGATAAAGTTGCAGTTCTACCGCAAGGACAGAACGCAGTTACTTGGTTCAAAAAATACCGACGAAGTAAAAATCGAGTTGAGATTGTTCAAGAAATATCGAAATACTTTTGCAGAATAAATTTTGCATAATTTTCTCCTGAAAAATAAATCGTCGAAGAATTCTCTTTTGAATCATGCTTATCGAAGTAATCGTTCACGGCCTTGATTCGCGTCGAAGCTTGCATTGCAAGTTACCCGAAATAGCATAACCGGTGAACTAGATTCCGCGGCAATACGAGAACCGCTTTTCCTATAGCGAATATAAATCAGTTTCGATTAACTCAAAACTGGTATTACGAAAGTCTTTGACGTGTTTCTAAATGCTGACTCATAATCGTAAAACGCTGTCGCTGGATGTTATCATGGAAGTCTGACGCGCATACTACGTGCTTACGTTTATTATTTTATTTTTCATTTACAACGAACAGATGTTAAATGCTTGGAAACGTACCCATGTGATACTCTTGCTAAGAGTCTCAGTAAATATTTGAAAGTACAGTTGTAATGCAGTTTAGTGTAACTTAACTTTTTCAACGAATATTTTTTTTTTAGCTAAGAATGTAAAAGTTATTATGGATTGCTATACAATAAAGTTTGAAAAACTTTTGTTTTTTCTATGGAACATTGAATTTCATTCGTAAGAGAATCACCATGTTGCAAATTGCACACCGTGTTCCAATGGTTCCAGAAAGATTGTAGCAATGCAGCAGTCTTGCTAGAAATTATTTCGAAATTTGAAAGATAATATGTGCGATAAATAATGTTCCATTTCAGTCTCATAGAGATTAGAGTAATCCCTGTCCAGTTGATAATTATATACATACTTTTAAACATGATTGATAGCGATGGTAGAGTGAAATTCAGCAAAATGGTACAAAAGGGACATTAAAAAATATCTCTATATTCTATTCATTTTAAAATAACTAAACAGAAAATTAAATAATATATACTTTTCTTATATGTATGATTGATAGCGATGGAAGACTGAAATTCAGCAAAATGGTACAAAAGGGACATTAAAAAATATCTCTATATTCTATTCATTTTAAAGTAACTAAACAGAAAAGCATGTGATATATACTTTTCTTATATGTATGATTGATAGCGATGGAAGACTGAAATTCAGCAAAATGGTACAAAAGGGACATTAAAAAATATCTCTATATTCTATTCATTTTAAAGTAACTAAACAGAAAAGCATGTGATATATACTTTTCTTATACATACGATAATAAGGAGAATTATATATGAATTTTATTATATATACTTTAATTATAAATATTATATTTATATTATATTCTGTTATATTTTAATAATATACTAAATATGTATAGTAACGTATTATCAACCAGAGTATAGTTCCAAGACGTTGAAAGTTAGAAAGCTATCAAAGATACAGACTCTTGAATTTGAAAGGTGTTTGGACGTAGCTGCGTGTAGGTACTTTTGGATCGTCACCAGTTGGTTAATATCGTGTAAGGCAATTTTTCAACGTGATTGCATCCTACGTTTTTAACAGCCAGGCATTGATATATTATTTAAATCACTTATGCGTGTATAGCGAGCACGTTTTTCTGAAGAACCATAATCACTTGACCTAATATGGAAATCAAGGACGCTTGTCTATGTGTATAAGCCTTGCACTTCAACGAATTTCACGATACTATCGTGCGACAGCGAATTCTTTTGCAAATATTCCATATTCCATACTCTATCTAGCCTAAGCGAAGATCTGTGCTACCAATAGATGGGAATTTTATATTGTATATTTTTGCATATCGTAACGAGTTCTGGTTCAAGGAAGAGGAGAGGAGATGTGCGTTGTATGAAAAATGCTGGAAAGCGTTGTATAGAGGACTTGTTGAAGCACTGGAAGGAGGAATGTTAAACGACAGACAGAATGAATTTGAGGGTCGAGGAAATTCTGGAAGAAAATGCAAATATATAAGCAATAAGGTGATTGCGGAGAGTAGAGAGGAAGTAGGAGAACAGGAAGAAAGACGCGAATAGAGAGGAGTAGAAGCAGAAGAAAACATACAATTATTGCAAATATAAATGCAAATATATAATAAATAAAGTGCAAGTAAAAAGAAAAAGATAGGCAATGGATGAAGTGTAACCAGGAGAAGGTTTACATAATGACAAAGCATTTAGAAATAAAGACGATGGATAACCAAAGGACTGATGTAGTTTTATGCTACTATAGTTCTGTGTATGTTTAGTGTTAGTTTTGTTTCATATTGTCTGTAAATTATACGAAACCAAATCCAATCAACAACAGGCTGAAATAAATAAATAAATAAATAAATACTGTGTGCATTCTGCATTTTACCCTTAGTTTTACTATAAATTAAATTAAAATATAAATACCTGTACCTTTAAATTTACTACAAATTAAATTAAAATATAAATACTAAAAGAAATATATAGAACACATGTGAAATGTGCAAAAATATATAAAATATGCAAAGTAAAATGATAAACTATTTATAATAGATATGAAATTAATGAAAGAAATAGATGAAAAGGGTGTTCATTTAGTTTCTGTTTCTTTAACGAGGCATACATATTTAAATATTTTTAAATTTGCATAGATATCTGCGGTCGACTCACCTGTACCTTTAAATTTACTATAAATTAAATTAAAATATAAATACTAAAAATAATGTATAGGACACGTGTAAAATATGCAAGAATATATAAAATATTCAAAATAAAGTGCTATTTATGATAGTTATGAAATTAATGGAAGAAATAGATGAAAAGGATGTTCATTTAGTTTCTGTTTCTTTAACGAGGTACACAAATAAATTTAAATTTGCATAGATATCCGCGGTCGATTCACCTGCGCCTTTAAATTTACTATAAATTAATTTAAGATATAAATATAAAAAAAGTATGCTATTTATGATAGTTATGAAATTAATGAAAGAATAAGACGAAAAGGATGTTCATTTAGTTTCTGTTTCTTTAACGAGGTAGACAAATAAATTTAAATATGCATAAATATCCGCGATCGATTCGCAACAAACAGTCTAATTACAAATGTTTGCATCCTTGTTTATGCAGCGATCTTTTTCATTCCTCTTCGTCGCTGAAAACTACACGAGAAACAATTTTCGCATTATCGATAGCCATATAACGCGATTCTATCGGAATACAACGACCTCCAACCTTTTACCCGAGTTTACTCTGGTCGAATCAATTTCTCTCGTCAGGTTATTCACCTGGCGAGGTAAATTGCCTCGTAAAATCAAACGTTTCGAGCTGTGTGGTCCAGATTGTCTGGCTACATCTCTCTGATAGCCGTAGCCTGGAGAAAGTCAATTTCTGTACAACTGTGCGTACGTACTATGCCGCTTGAAAAAGCCGTGTCGAGTACTCCGTTTCGTGGGGTTGCGTACGTTACACAGGTGAATGAGGGCTGGATGAATAACGCAGACATTGAATAACGACCGTACTTTCTGCGCAGGCCCTACGCAATACTCGTAGCAACGTCAATCGTTGAGAGAAACGGCCCTGATTTTTACTTCGTGTCTCGCATCTCTGAACGAGATATCTCGCGACGCTACGACCAGACATCCCGCGTCTGTTTTTCAATATTTCTGGCCGAATATGATTTCTTACAATTCGTTTAATTTTTATGCATTTATGACAGATTTCAAAAATGCAAGAGTATAGAAAATGTACATAATATAGTTTGGCGTTGTCATATATAAACCTAAGATCCATTTCACTTATCTTCTTTTTATCCTATCTAGTCTTTCTTCCATGTTCCAGCCCCATACCTCTGCTCCAAACAGCGCTATACTGTCTACCAATGCTCCAAACATCTTCATTCTCCTCTTGTAGTCCTGTTTGAATATTTTCTCCCATGCTCCATGTTTTCTTCATTGCTATCGTTGCTCTCTTTTTCCTGTCTTGTATGTGCTTCTCATCACTGCCGTTTTTCTGTAGTATGTGAAAATGTACATAATAATAGAGAAATGTATAAGATATCTACAGCGCAGTGGATACTTGCTACGATATCTAGCAGGGAAAATAAATTTCTGTTTAGGTATTTTTAATTTTATTCGCAAAAATATGCATTTGCTTGGATATCCGCGCTCTACTTACGGGCGGAAAATGAGAGGAAATTTGCTATTGGAAGGGTAACATTTCCCTTGTTCGGTGTCACTAGGACTGCTAAATCCATCAAAATATATATTTTGATTTTATATACATTTATGTATTATTGTTAATGATTATACAGTGGTTAAATGATCATACGTTCTTTAATTTTGTGGTTATTCAAACAGCAAGTGTTTTGACGAATATTAAAGTTAGCTTTTATTAAGATACTGTAGAATTTTATTTCTGTAAGAATCTATCAGGAAATAGGCAGATTCGTGTAACTAAAGTCAACTTAATCAACTTGCAGTTAGTCAACGTAAGTTCGCAATAATTCAATTAATATTAATAGCAGTTTCGTCCATATGAATAGATTGCACCGAACATTTGATCATAAATACGTGATATTTGCTAATTAATTAGACTCGATTCTTTAAAAAAGAATTCACGTGTGACAATTTTTATAAATATTTCCTAAACTGCATATTAATTATATGAGACCAGAGCTTTTTAATAAATGTAATTTTAGTTATGTAAATGTAAAGTTAGTAAATGTAATATAATCAATAAGTAGCTTAAAAAAATTCATAAAAACTACTTGATGCTGTTGTTGTTACACAAGAATCCTCTTAAATATATATTTATTATTATTTATTTCTAGTCCGTGCCTTTCGATTTACATTTCTTACACTTATTTTGCTCCTTATATATCTACCTCCCCTCTAATCTACTCTATTGTATTGCACTCCCTTAACTTATTCTTATCTCTCACAGCTAAAACCAATGACTAAAAATTATTGCAACTTATGACTACACATTATTGCCACTTTTGGTCTATTGCCTCTTTACTGTGCTACCTTCTTGTCTTTCCTCCCCGTCTTGTATTGCCCTGGCCCTTCTCTTCTCTATTATTACTTTTAATTCCATTAGTCCTTCTCCAGTCTCATTCAGTGTTTTTTCCATGTCTTTTGGTCCTCCGGTTATTTCACATTCTTCTATTACATGTCTCAGGTCTTCTTCTTTCCTTTTACATGGTCTGCATCTTTTTTCTCCCTCTTCTTTCCAGTATTCCCTCGCTTTGGTCTCGTTTCCACATCTGAATCTGGCTAGAATTTTCCTGTCCTTCCACTTCAACCTCCCTTCCAAGTACTTTGGTATCTCATCTTTGGTTATTTTTCTATAATGTCTGTTATATTTGGATTACCTTATCCTTTTCCCCATCTCTTCTGCTTCTCTCTTCCTTCTTTCTTCTATAATCAGTTCCATTTAAAATATCTAATTATTGGGTTGGCAACTAAATGATTGCGGATTTTGTCATTAGATGTTATTGACTTAGTTGCCAACCCAATATCTCGTAATAGTCTGTTTATTATAAATTTACCCATCAGGTAAAAACGTTGTTGATTTGAGATATTTGCATATACAGGGTGGTTGGTAACTGGAGGTACAAGCGGAAAGGGAGTGATTCTACGCGAAAAAAGAAGTCGAGAATATAGAATAAAAATTTTTCGTTCGAGGCTTTGTTTTCGAGAAAATCGACTTTGCATTTTCGCTCGGTACGCGTCCACTTTATCACGTCTCGTTATAACGGATCTCACTGTAGATCGTTGTCTCGATGGATTAGTTTATTATTACAAAAATTGCTGAAAATGTTGCCCATTCTGACGAACACATAGTTCTGCTCTTCTATTTAAATTTCTATGAACACTTTCTAACGTATTCGATTGTTTTCAAGTATGAAAGGCTACAATAATCTTTTCTTTCAATTGCTCGCAACTTGCGATTTCTTTTTCGTTTCTTTTTCAGCAATTTTTTTAATAATAAACTTTATGATTACTTCATATTATTTCATTATGTATTCCTAATTTTCCGTTATGGCAAAAACAAACTTAAACTGCGATAACATCCACTTTATAACGAGACGTGATAAAGTGCACGCGTACCGAGCGAAAATTCAAAATCGATTTTCTCGAAAACAAAGTCTCAAACGAAAAATTTTTATTCTATATTTTCGACTCCTTTTTTCGCGTAGAATCACCTCCTTTCCGCTTGTACCAGCAGTTACCAACCACCCTGTATATTCTGTAACAACATATAGTATAAAACAATGAATTTGAATTGAATTGAATTGACACAACGTTCATATTAACATGAAAATAATTGAATATTTTGTAGAGAATAACACTGATAAAGTAAAGTACGAGAAGTGCATATTATCGTTTAAATAGCTATGACTGATGCTGATCATTTATTTCACCATACAACTTTAATTATGATCATCAATGTACTTGTACAATAGTAGACATATTTGATATTTTGTTTTGAACATTTTTCTACTAAATTATTAGATATTACTATTTATTTTATTATTATAATTATTACATATTATCTATTAATTTTTCTCTGCTATTTCTCCAATCATAGCCAAAATATCTCGAGTACTAATTTCTGTTTTTACTGTAATCCTCATATGTGCAATCTATCGCACAATAATAATCAGCGCAGGCTGTGATGATTCAAATTGACACGAACGTGTACGCTAAGTAACGTATCGCTATGATTTTCAGCTCGTGTCGCTAGTAATAAAAAGTAATTTTTATCCCAAATTTATGAACGAAGTATCTCGCATTATTGCAAAAAAAACCGTGGAAAATGTTTCGTTTATAGCAGAAACAACATCGAGTAAGAAAATATATCTCGCGCGTAGATGCGAAAAGTTTAATCATGCTGTTTCGAAATACTCGTCGATTGGAAATATACATGTTGTCATCTGGCTGATCGTCGCTGAGATGATTCACATGTTCGTTCCTCGTCGCTCTTTAGTCGTCTTTTTTAACTGATGACAGCAAAGCGAAGAACTCTGTATTGCAACGAAATACAAATTGTCACATGTAACTAGAATAATATATATGTGCAATGAAATTCAAAGAAACGCTGAAATATTTTAAGTTACGTTCGAAAGGATTCGCAAAAGTATGTGAAATGAGAACTGTTGGGATATGAAAAGAGAATAATACGTTGACATCTGTTTAACTTTGCGAGGTCGCAGATTTAATACGTTAAGAGCGCTGGGAAGCTGAGGATTAAATTTTCAAACGAAGACCTACGTTTTTTCATCGCACATTCTTGCAGCTAACGTCGCAGAACGTCTTCCATTTTCCATTACCTAAACATAGATACGCGCGTTTTTCACACAAGCTGTTCCAACGTATGAATTTTCAACGATGATATCATAGAGCATTGATAAAAAATCTATTTGCATTGATAAAGATTACGAAACTATATGTACGTTCAACGGGTTTGGAAAGTCGGAGCTCGTGGTGCACAGGAGATCAGTGAATTGTAACATAAACGTTAGATCTAATCTTTAACTCTTTGCACTGCTATGTCGAGCGGGACTCGACACTTTTTCAATTTCACCTTTCTTTGTGCAACGTGCGAAAGAAAAGCAGGATCGCATCCTGGAAATTGTTTCAAGATATATCATACGCTTAAAAATTACAAAATACAAAAATAATGTGAATAAAACTGATATTTAAGTGAATTTCTTTCTTCCTTTATTTATTAAAATTGTCTTCTTCTTTAGTCAAAGTAAATTTCAAATAAAACACTTAGAAGCGTTGGCAGTTGCTGGTAACGAAATTGGAATAAAATTCAGAGTGCAAAGGGTTAAGAAACGTTTGAATTTGAAAGGATTCTTGAAATATTGCTCTTTTCCAAGGAATCAGGTAAAATGTTGGGACGTAATTTATAGTGAGAGAGAAATCTACGCGTGTACTTTACGTATCAGAGATATATCTTTATCGAGTCGGATAAATTAACTCGCAGTAACAATGTAATTAAGAAGTAAATCTCGTAATAAATCTCGCTCAATTTCTCTACCAAAGATTAAGAGCTGTAGCAAAAAGATGGTAAATTTAGATATAAACCTACAAACTGTACGACGTTGCTAATGGCCTTGGATATTGAAGCAACGTTAAAGCGAACAGAAAGAACGAATAAAGTAATGAGAATGAAACGCTGTTATAATTATGGGAAAGTGGAAATTTTAGAAGAAAATCGGATATTTGCAATTGTTTGCTATAAATGTAAACGCTAAAAAGCAACTGCAACTTTGTCAAGTCTTGTTTAAGTTTGTCTACGTAAGCAGAAGCTGTATTATAAAAAGTCGAAATTTTGATGTTAATCGTAGCAGTATATTAACACGTTGACTGCCAGACGAATTTTCCATGGTTTGCCCAAGGCGCCGAAGTAAACTTTTCATTATGCGATGCATATTACGTTGAAATATTATTTGCAGCAAATACAATGAGTTATAAAATCATACTTGAAGCATTTTTCGCGGTGAGGGCCACGGCGCTATAGCCAAATCGAGTGCCGGTCACCGGTGACCCCCATGGCAGTAAACGTGTTAATATTATAATACTAAATACCAAGTAATTTACTAACATTTCTTAACTGTATTTCATATAATTTTATAATCGCACGCAAGGAGCAATTCATATTTGTTACATGTTCACATATTTAGAAATGTTTCTGACGATGTAACTGAAATTGTACTTTGTCCATAGATGGAAGATACGTTTTTACCTAAAACGTTACGTATCATTCGAACAATAATTACAATTTATTATGTATATCATTATTGCATATACGAATAATTATATGTCATATGACGATGTTAATATAAGAACGCATTACATATATTTTTGCCATATCTTTGGTATCGAATTCTATCGTGGCTGCAGTAGACGCAACGGTTTTCAAATATATTTCATTCGCATGATCGCAATCTTCGACGATTAGTATCATTTCAGACTGCACAAATGCTACCTATGATGGAGTAATTTACATGCAGATAAATTCAAGTAAATCACAACGGAAACAAGTTGCATATCAAGAACGAACGACGTCTACAGCGTCGAGCACTTTGAACCTCTTGTTTTTCTACGTCAGTGGCGTAGTCTTTCTGTCGGTATACTCGAACGAAACTTTTCTTATTCCTATGATTTTACGTAATGTTTTGTACAAAATAAATATATCGTTTGATATTTTCTACCGCGAAGATGACGCTATGTATTTAGCATGGTATTTATATCACGTGATAGCGATTATATCGATACTTTCTCCGCTAAAATTAAATCTGTAATCAAACGTGTCACTATATCATTAAATCTACCTATCATTAAATTGATATATAAACAGTTGGCATAGTATTATTTTTGAAGTCTGCAGTTTGAAAATTATACGCTTGGTGCTAATTTGACAGGTAAATTAAGCCTATCGGCAAAATCGAGTTTGTCTACTGTTAGATCAACCGTCTATTATTAGATCTATTATTATAGCATAATTAACATATCGACGTATTACCGTGTTTAGGGCAGCTGCGTTTTCCCACTTACATTTAGCAGAATGATGCGGGCTGTTCAATTATCTCGAGTTACTTTTTCAATAACAAAATTGAACTCTCGGGAGTTTCTTCTGTTACTTTATCGATACTACGATAAATTTAAAAATACAGTGCTCCTTGTATGTCTTGTGATCTTTATATTATATACAATATATAAAATGAATAATTATAAACTCAACGCTATTTTGCGATTCGTCATAATATTAAAACAGAAACTGACAAAACCGTTTGTGTAATTTTACATTACAATATAATGCGAAACTGAAGATACAACAAACCGAAGCTTTCTTCTTTCGAAACTTGCAAACAGTGAAATTTTCTCCTAAAATTGTGTTTTCGCTTGTGAAAATATAAACTCAACGACGTTGATTTTGTTACGTTCTCATTCGATATTTAATGGATTTTTCTTTGTCTTTGATTATTTTACTAATACAATTATTAGGTACACTATCCACCAACTTATTTAAACTCTTGTTTCGAATACCCAGCGGATTTTATTCCTTTTTTAAATTCAACCGTATTTTCTGCAGATGGCTTCTCCTGATCGTAAAGCTTTCTCGCTAGAATTTCTCATCCCTCGATCGAGTTCAGGTCAGCACTTAGTGCTGGCCATCGTGATAATTCTATCGCGAAATTTTGGAACCACTTTCCTGTAACAAAAATTCTCTCTTGTCTTCTATTTCGGTTACGAAAGGCAATAGCTCGCCATGTAACATCTCCTGATATCCCACAGCGATCAATCTATCTTTCCAAAAACAATGTCCTGAGACTATCAGTGGTTTCTTAAAAATAAGAACAAAGGTTTGAACAAATAAAGAAGGAAAGAAAAATAAAAACAATTTCGGTTACGAAAGGCAATAGCTCGCCATGTAACATCTCCTGATATCCCACAGCGATCAATCTACCTGTACAATAACAATATCCAGAGACTATCAGTGGTTTCTTAAAAATAAGAACAAAGGTTTGAACAAATAAAGAAGAAAAGAAAAAGAAAAAGAATTTCGGTTACGAAAGGCAATAGCTCGCCATGTAACATNCTCCTGATATCCCACAGCGATCAATCTACCTGTATAATAACAATGTCCAGAGACTATCAGTGGTTTCTTAAAAATAAGAACAAAGGTTTGAACAAATAAAGAAGGAAAGAAAAATAAAAACAATTTCGGTTACGAAAGGCAATAGCTCGCCATGTAACATCTCCTGATATCCCACAGCGATCAATCTACCTGTACAATAACAATATCCAGAGACTATCAGTGGTTTCTTAAAAATAAGAACAAAGGTTTGAACAAATAAAGAAGAAAAGAAAAATAAAAAGAATTTCGGTTACGAAAGGCAATAGCTCGCCATGTAACATCTCCTGATATCCCACAGCGATCAATCTACCTGTATAATAACAATGTCCAGAGACTATCAGTGGTTTCTTAAAAATAAGAACAAAGTTTTGAACAAATAAAGAAGAAAATGTGTACAAACATTTACAGCACTGTGAATGTAAAAATATTGCATTATAAAAAAATATGTTCCAAACATATTAATATATTTCTCACAAGATTGATCAGTGGTTTCTCGCAGATATCGAAGAAATAACACCGAAAGTGTATTCGAGTGTCTAATTGTTCGCAGCACTGTACGATATCTTCGTATCATAAACGATACCGTTAAATGTATGCAAGCTTGTCTCTTCGCTGCACCAGAAGCGTCAGAAATAAAGTTTCTGCACGAAGCTGTTCCGCGGCATTCCTTGCCTGTCCTTCGATTCATTAAATGGATTTCTGTGAAGCGAATTGTACGAAACGGTGGGCAACGTGTTCGAAACATGGTGAAACAGAAAGAAGCTTCACGGGATGGGAGATTTTGTCACATTGGCAGACTGTAATAAGGATACGGCGATGGTTTCTCAGTTGGTAGATAAAGCGTGCCGCATTCGCAATTTTTCGTGGAAATCCGTTTCTACGCCGATGGCTTTTACCTTTCCTTTTATCAGCCGAGAGACGGCACGTAACAGTATTCGCATATAAATACCCGCATGCGCTGTGCCAGTGGTCGGTCCGTGTGAAACCTGTCGATAGATACTCGCGTCCACGAGCTTTCCGCTTTCATGATGAATCGCGTGGTTTTCGCGGAACGCGCGTTCACCGGTGAACGAACCTTCCCGTATCGACGAATTTCCCCGAATTTCCCTGGAACTGCGCACCGGTGTAACGGTTCTCGTGGATTCTGCTGTCGAATCACACGTACACAGAACCGTACACTGTCGTCTACAAGTTAGTGGACGCTCGCTTACGTCGAACGAAACGATTCTTACGACACGTACAATGTCGCGTACAAGTCGAAGAAAAGCGGCGTATTTGCAATACTGTCGATATTTCGGAAAACTCAAGTTTCCGAGCAACTACACAACAACGTTGTCCAATTTGTAACAGCGCAAACGACAGGGGCGAATCACCAGTCGACCACTGACGTTTGTGAACGAAGCCTAATTTCGACTCGATCCGCAGAGTAAAAGAGCTTGAATTTGCAACAATTGATCTACTCGTTCGCATATTAACTTTATGCTTTCGAGTTGATTTTGCGAACGTTTTGCGAGTACAGAATGCCACATGGAATTTTCGCTTTTAAATGGCACGTTACTGACTCGCAATTCCGAAGCAAAACCTACCAAGCTGGATGCTGCGCGCCTCTTCCGCAGTGCAAACTACGGCAAAGGCAAAAAAGGAGACGAGTGGGTGCAGCGTCTCACGTGTGAAACGTGGGTACATCGTGAATGTGTTGGTTATTTTCGCGCATGTTACACCTGTGACTAACGCGAGTAAATTTTAAAACACAGAATCGAAATTTTCATAAGACGATCGTTTCTGTGCTATGATTTTCGTACGAGATTGGATCGTAGGAGAAAATAATTTTACTCTCCGCTTGTTTTTTAGCTTCTACAGCGAAGGTAGATTGGAATACCGCTATTCCAAATTACTTGCACCGTAACAAAATCGTTGCTTTGCGTCATCCTTCGATCGAACCGAAGTTCCAGATACTCTTCGTTTTTTCGCCATTGCCGGCAGTTTGACGTACAGAAGTTCATTAATTTCCCTGTGGTATCATGCAGTTTCATTTGTTCTCATGCTCTGTTGTAATTTTTTATTCGCCATAAACAAACTGATATGCCAAATATACTGCGCTTGCTCCATGTATTTTTGGACACTTGATGCAATCCAGTCAGAACATTGACATTTTTATCATACTTTCAGCATCGTAATAGAAGACCGTGTTGCTCTACCGTTAATTCTGCACGTTTTGCTACAACTCGGATTCAACGTTCCACCAAATTCGAAGTGAAACTGCATCGATCAAGTTCCATGTTCGTCTCCGATAAATCACGCTTCGACAAAGTTAGAGAAACTTTTAGAACGCGATTGGGAACACATATTCCAATCGTTTTCTAACATGTAAACAGACTTAGAAAGTTGAACTTGGATATTTGTAGAAATAATTTTCATCTACCTTCGATTATTAACTTTCTATTTATACTAATTAATATCAATTATCCCTTTTACCAATATTTATCAATTGTACGCGGTTGCCCGAGATAAGATCGCAGGCGAAAATTAAATTAGCGAATTTAATCGATGTATATTTCGTATATTTGCGATAATTTGCAAGTGTCTTATATAATACTTATACCCGGTGGCGTACATACCTTTAACGTTATGCAATTTCAACGTTCCACGTAAACGCTAATTTCGCTTCACGATATCTACAGATTATTTCATAGCACGATAAATAAATCGCGCACGCTTTAAATAGACTGTAAGTAGCTTAAAGATAAACAACGTAGTCGGTCGAGAAATCGTATATTTACATTGTAAAAATCATCCTGCGCAAAACGAGCAAGTGTTCGGCGACTCGTGGACGGCAGTGTATGAAACGTTGCGGGATTACGCGAGTCTAACGTAACTTGCCTAACTGACTCGAGAGAATCGTAGAAAGATCGTACGAGGCGGAATTTTATGCTCGCTATGCGTATGCAAATTGGCAGATACACGAGTCCTTCCTCTTTTTGCTGTTTGTCGAGACGCAGCATCGTGAAAGATGCTCTTAAGCGCCTCTTCAATTAAATTTTACTTGCAGCTATTTCACTCGAGCAAGCTGAGCAACTTGAACTCGTATAATTCGCGACTGCGAATTCGTGTCCACGTACAGTTGCTCGCGAAAATATTTGGCCATTTACAGAAATTTTTTGCGTACACAGGATGTGACGTAACATATGGGCCCCGCTTGCAGAGCTGATTGTGCATCTAAAAACAATGAAGAAACTTCGTACGAACATATGCTCTATCTTCTTCGTTCGAGATACAACGAATTTTGTAAGCAGAGCAAAGCTATTGAAAATATTGAAACGATAAGATTCAAAAAGTGGGAGAAGCTTCTCAACAATTTCGGGGAAACACCAGGGACCATATCTTACGCTTTATAAATTCTTTTGATATTAATATCATTTTTGTTTAATATTAAATTCCTATAATCTATCTTACATGTTATAAGTCTTTGTTTATTTCTATTTATTATACTATCACTGCGTATTTGTACGATTTTGCGGATGGAAATTATAACTGGTTTCAAAATTGAATCTAAAGTCGTACTTTTGTTGCTATTTCTTTTGTTCGTTTAGCTTTATGCAAATTATTGTATTAACAAAAATTGAGAAATTGATTAATCAGATAAACGTAAGAATTTAGAGAAAGTTAGAGGAACGAAAGAAATAACAACGAATGCACGACTTTAAATTTAATTTTGAAAGCGGTCATTCGACCTGCTAAGGTTTAGCGTTTTAAGACACAAGAAGCTGCTGCACCAAGAACGTAATTTGTCGATTAACTTCTCGGAAACGAAGGACCATACGCCCAAATCCTTTTCTCGTTTGCCAGATCCAAAGTTTCGTTTTATTTGTTTCAGTATTTGGATGTTTTCGACCGAGTGCATTCAACGCACATACAGCCAACTCGTTCGAGATTTCGCAGTTCATATCATATCATCTCCTTACTAGACGACATATCAATAAATATCAATATTAACAATACATATGATGTAAATCAATATTGATGATATAAATGTCAATGATATATATTCGTCCTATTTATTTTGTCATAAATGAATTGTAAATCTTCTCAGGAAAGGAAAAAAAAGTAAATGACTTACGTGTTATAGACAGAAGAGATGTTAGCACATTACCAGCATACTAAAACGACACAAAGGAAAGGAGAATCAGCCGACTAATTGTTAGCCAATAATGATACTGTATCTGAATAGAGGCGTCGTTGTTTTGTTAGTCGGGTCGCTAGCGGATGATTCCTTGTGCCGTTTCAGCTCGCACAGTGCCAACGTCTCATCCGTCTGCTTGCATAATTTTTTTCGTAACGCAACATTATAACGTAACGAAATATTATAAATTTCTAATTTTTAAACGCATGAATGTAAAAATACATTCGTCCATCCAACACGGTATGCGACATCGCGAATGTCTAATAAACGTTTTAAGTTCCCCAAGAAAAATTCTAAAGAGGCGATACTTATACTACGATCATTTTACTTCACTTTTTGATTTATATCGAATAATATCATTGACTATATACGCGCATTATGGAAATCTCGTGAAGGTTCAAAGCAAATTAGAAGATAAGACAGTGTTAATATCAGCACCTCTAATATCGGCAAGCCTGCTTGCTTATAGATTTGAATTCATCGCTGTAGGATTGTCGTGCGAGCGAGTGAACGCAAGTTGCGACTGGAAGTAGGTTAATAAAGTAATTACCTCTAATCGCACATTTCTTGGCAAAAAGTTGTTTCCTGGGAAAGCAAGAAATCCGTATAAATTAGTATAAAGGAACTTTGGGCCGCGTGTTTTGGTATGCGACTTACTCATGCCTAGGCGTTTAATTACACGTTTCCGAAGTTACATATTTGTTAGGAATCGTTCGATAGGGATTTGCTCATTCGTCGTGAAATCTGGCGGCATTCACTGCCCTCGGGAGCAACCGAAAGATCTCGCAAGGAATAATCCAATTTGACGATGAAACTGCGCGCGTCTTTTTTATGTGGTTCGAAGGCTGCGCTATAAAATTCGTAAAAATACACAATTACATAGTTGGATAGAAGTATTTTTTATTTGATATAATAATTATATATAGATGTGAGTTCTTTGAAGATGGAAGGAAGCAGCTCTAAATTAAAGTTGTGCGATCCTGAGGGAGGCCTGTGGTCCTCATGTTTCCAGGAATCTCTCAGATTACAGATTTCCCTCTCCAAGGTCGAAATATGCTGCTGAATTTTACAGCCACGATACATCCATTTCTCTTAGGATATTTTGTTTCGGGAGACAGACTTCTTATTTTAACAGGGATCTTATTCTGCAAGAGATGAGAGAATTTATAATTTTATATTATTATGTATTTTCTTTTGATATTCTCATATTTCATAATATTAATAGTATTGAACAAATAAATAAGTGTTAATATTTGATATTTTAATATTTGAAACACATTTACACCGGAAAAATTTACAAATAGAGAATAATGCTACTTTAGGAATATTTTTAACGCATTAAGGATCAACTAATAAAGCAATATCTACAATTTGTGTCAAATGTCTTTCATACCATAAGTTTCACAAAATTGAGGTTAAAATATCTTTTGAGCTAATCATTTTCCAATCCAGGTACCTGTTTTTGTAGAAAAGTGAAAAATGCATCGAACGTTGTATAGAAAAATGTATAGTTCCATTTAAACAGATGAAAATGACCTTGAAATCTTTTAAACGCCTCCGGTTTCAGATAAGACATATGCCAGACATGACGCGTTCATTGGAAACCATTTAACCTTTCCTAACGAAATTTGTATAAATTTTCATATAATTTCATAGTTTCAAATGATAATTATACAGGCTAATCTTCTCCCAGAATAGTAAATCACGAAAATAAAATTTAAAAAAATGTGTCAAGAATTATCAGTATGCGCTTGTTTACTAATAAAAGAAACACAGAATTATCACTGTGCGCTACAAGCGTACGTACCATTACTTTAAGTAGTGTTCGTAAAACTTTTCTGTTTGTGTGTTTACAGCGGTTCAAGCAGCGTCGAAAACACTCATGGATTCCCTAAACGAGATCTACGAAAGCCAATGGACAGGACATGATCTTTTGTACGTGCAGGCTCAAAATTTAGACATGCTGTGGCAGGACTTCACCCATAAGCTTGCTGATCAGGTTCTCGTGCCTCTCAACACATATCAGAGCCAATTCCCAGAGATGAGGGTACGTACGTCTCATGTAACAGTGAATGAACATATTGTCGTACGAAAATAAATTTATATAATCGATATAACTTTGTCTGACTACGGTCTTAGAACAAGGTTAGAATTTTAAAATGGAGTATCAATTGACGTGCGCGCGCAATTTTTATTTCTATTGCGCGCTATAGGAAATAATAATATGATTATAGGATGCGAATTATCGTGATATATATTTGTTGCAGAAAAAAATTGACAAGCGTGGACGGAAGCTAGTAGATTATGACAGTCAAAGACACAATTTCCAATCGCTGCAGTGTAATCCAAGGAAACGGGACGAGCTGAAAGTTTCTCGAGGAAAAGAGTTACTGGAGGAGGCTAAGCGTACATACGAGCAACTAAATTCCGAACTTCATGACGAGCTACCAGCTTTGTACGATTCGCGTGTTCTCTTCCTCGTTACTAATTTACAAACGCTATTCGCCGCTGAACAAGTGTTCCATACTGAAAGTGCTAAGGTATATTTAACGACCACATTTCTTTTGCATATATTTCTATGCACAAATTGTATTTTATTTTCATTAATTTCAACAGTTTCGTTACATTAATGGTTCTGTATATCTATTATGCTATACAGAGAAAAATTTACGACCAAGAAATATACATACACCGATTTATTGTTACATTAATTTATTTGAAAGAGAGATCATTTTTGTTTGCCGATTAAATATCCCTATTTGTTAATTAAGAAACGTATTCTCTTGAAATAATAGAAATAATAGAAAGATTCTTTTATTGATAACTTTTATCTAGTGATGTACAAACATCTTCTTGATATCGTTAAAATTTACGATATTTACTCTTCTTATTGTACGATAGGTATAGACGCGAAAAGCCACTGATACAGTATTTAACATATAATATATAATAATATATCTGATAATTATATGATATTTTTATGAAGTATACAATTTATATATCATACACTTATGTCCCAGGTGTATTCTGAGCTAGAGGCAATCGTCGATAAATTAGCCAACGAAAGTCAGAGAGGATCATACACGCTGAAGAAGAGTACAGAACCACAATCTCCAAAATCGCCTAACGCCAATTCTGCGTAAGTAAACGATTGAAGACAGCAAGATGTTTATTTTCACGTATACCATAAGCAATGGATTAAGCAAATTTTACTTGTTTCAGTTTAATAATCAATACACAACCAGCTCAGAACAACATTTCACCAGGTAAATATGCATACGGTATCTCTACACGCGTCTTTTGTGCATTTGAATCGTTTGTGTACTAATATTTTGTGCATGAGTGTAACGTAGTCATGCCACATAAGACGTTCCCGCAGACATAAATATGTGGCTCAATGTTTAGTTTTGAGTGAGCTTTGTTGCATGTTACAGCCGTGGATGAGTCTGCTCCAGAAGCAAGAAACACATCACCGACTACTCAATTAAATGGCAATGCTAACAGCAATGCTAACAGCAATGCTAACAGCAATGCTAACAGCAATGCTAACAGCAATGATAATTCTCTCAATAATCAGGATGCATCTCCGCAAAACACAGTTGTGGCCTCTAAGCGAGTAGAAGAGCTGTACGATATTCCAGTTGGTAAGTATGTAACGTGGGAGTAAATGTCATCGGTTACGTGCTTCTTCGCGTCTCTAAAGATGAACGTTCATACACCGATGATTGAGGCTTTTCATCGAAATGGTTTGCGAGATAAAAATGTCTATACGAGTAATCAAGGAATATTTTTGGAATATATTACTAAACTAATCTTGACTAAGTCTGCATTGTCTGCAGTACAATTTGAAGAGTATTTTATACATGTTCGGTTAAAAGCTATATTATTGTCTAAATATAATGATATATTGTATAATGTATGCATAAATATTCTTTAGCGTGTATTTTATAGCTTTCGATACGTACTTGTACAAGCACGTATTTATAAGATGCATATAAGTAAGAGTTGAGATTCGTTCGAGTCCAAAGATAACACGATTTTCCAAATTATATGTTAAAGTACGTAATATGTAACAAGTGTACATGCAAAATTGTCCTACTGTGTCGATAGAAGTATGCTGCCTGCCCATTGTGCATGGATGTTGTTGAAACGATGAAACGAAATTTATCTATTAATTCTGGCCTTGTTATGTATCAAAATTTCTCGATGAAAGATTTTAGTAATTGAATTTGGTTTTGCACATAATCAATGAAAGTTAAAGTTTAGATAGAACTATATCACAGGTCCATGACTAATGAGGCGGATTCAATTATTTTAGACGTGGAATATGAAAATGGTACCAATTTCTCTCTAGGGGCAACGACTGACAACTTGCCACCTGGTGTTTTGTACAGAGTCAAGGCTACTTACAAATATAGACGCGAAGACGTGGATGAATTGTCATTTGATGTCGGTGATATTATTCGTGTGGTAGAGTATGATGATCCAGAAGAACAGGTTTGTATTCTCTTAGTAATTAATTTGATATCTTTATATATATAAATGCGATACAACATAATTCTCATTATCATGTTAATGATAGTATCAATACTAACAGTAACACTGAAAATAATAAAAAGTGTAATGAAACTTTTTATTACCCTTAGGAACAAGGTTGGTTAATGGGCATCAAAGAAGATACTAATGAAAAGGGTATGTTCCCAGCAAATTTCACAAAACCACTGTGAAAGCTTTACTAAATTCGTCTATTACACTCCAATGCTCACTGAAACGGCGTATTCTATTTTGAGAATAGTTACAATATTCAAAGTGAGAATCACACAGTCATCTGAGGTATTATACATATGAAAGAAATAAATAATAAATACACAATGAGGGGCAATGGGAAGGGGAAAGGGGTGTGATGAGATAGTTATGCTGGAGGGTACTGTGGAAAATTAAGCACCCCAAAGTGCCTTAACCCAGCCACTGTCTGTGCCAACATTCATTGTTTGTAATATGGGATTTTTCTCCCATATCCCATGTACGAATACACATCATTAATAATCAAATGAAATATTTAAGTAATTAAATAATATATTGTAATACATCACGCAGTACTATAATATAAAACTTATATATTAAATTAATATTATTTTATGAAAGTGTACATAGAATTATACATTTTAAGAATATTTTATGGAATAACTTTGTGGCCACTGAAATTATCAGTAAGAACTAATTGTAATATTTAAGACACCTCTATAATGCCCTCTTTTGGCAGCCAATTATCAAACTTTAAAAATCCAATTATCTGTCTGCATACTTACATTAAGATTTTATTTACTTTGTGACGAAAAATTAGGACTCGACCCGGATAACGGTATTAACATAGATAACATGCCAAACTTTCAACGCAATTCAATAGCATATAACGAAATAATACAACTAATACATCCTTACTCCAATACATTGCTACATAAGAGCAAAATATTATAATATTTAAATCAATGAGAGCATTAGAATAATAAAATTTTCTACATAATTCTATTAAGAGGAGTATTATAAGTTCTACTAATGACACATATTTGAAGATTCGTTCTTAAAAATTTATTTATATTTTTTATTATATTATATATATTTGTTGTATAACTAAGTATCTTTCTCTGGTATACATACATAGAACATCGAATGGCGATGATCAATTAAATTACTATTACTGCCCTTACATCCACTGTAGCAAGGATAGAACTAGTGGTCCAAGGAAAACAATTTGTAGTGCTAATTAATACTCGTTAAATAGATTTATTAAGAAAATTTTACATCAAACTTTATGTAACAAATAGCGTTATAATAATAGATGATTACGAAGTAGTGCGAGGAGATTACTGATTTCAGCTTCCATTAAGTTGTGTGTCTTTTTATTTTACTGTATTGATCTGAGACATACAGAACACAGGAAAGTTGGATTGTTTATAAATGAAAAGTTTTATGGTTGACCGATTGATCCATTGTCACACTAATTATTAATCCCATGTACAAATTCAAACTGTGGACGAGTATGTTAATGCGTCATATATTACAGGTGCATATTAAGAAAATATGTTGACCATATGTTACAATTACATAGTTATGATAATCATAATGATAGGGAACGGACGTATATTTATATTCTACGAAGAGGACCAACAGAAAAACTAATTGAAAAGCAAAAAAATATTTAAATAATAATAATAACAAAAACAATAGCACCAGTATACTCTGTTTTTAAGTATGTATAACTAGAATCTAGTAATTTATACAGAAATTCCATATGAATTTCCAACTCATATCAAGAATATAATAAATTTAATATACAAAAAAATTGATAGCTATACATTATAATACAACACATCATGCTTCACTTTAATATTACTCTTGCAATTATGATATAATTTGAATAAGTACACAAGTACATTCCATTGAACTACATACAAATAAATATTTAGTAAACAAAATTTTTCTTTCAAGAAAAAACAATATAAAATTTTAACATGTAATCTGTTATCATTGAAATTGTTACATTATATCACATTTAATATACAATTTAAAAGTGAAGTGTGAAAAGTGTTTGCTCTAAATTTAAATTAATCTATTTTGTTCATTTTTAAGTATACTTTGCAGTAATTAAAAAAGAAATATCCATAATATGTATTGCGAACGTGCCAAAATGTTATATATGCGACTGTTAGATTAAAATTGAACTCAAGTTTTGATATTACCTAGAACAGTTACAGACATTGAAAACGCGAATATTTATAAAATGTATTGAAAGTTATATGCGTTTCAGCAATAATACGAATAATACTAATTGTTTGGCAGTAGGTCTATTAATATTACTAATATGATAAATTATTTATTTCATTGGAAAATTAAACAAATGCATTTAATTAACTTAAAGAAGATAAGTGATATATTGTTCTTTTTTACTTTTCGGTAAAAACAATGTACATTGCAAATTTTCCAACAATATTATACATAATGCAAATGATGTATTAATTAATTATAACGTGATGATATAACGTGAAAATAATTGCACTTAATATTTCATTTTAATATACTTCTGTAGAATAAGGTTATTATTACGAATAATTTCAAAAATATATTATACAACGAAATGTGCTTGAAAGTAATAATTATGTCTACTTATCTTTTTTATGTTGTATTTATTTATTTATGTAACATAGGAGCATCAATTGTTAATATTAATTAGAGTTTTGAATGCACCCAAGTAATAATATTGAGGTTTAAAATTTAGTGTAGCAGTGGAGCAATCAATTGTTATATCATTTGTCATTTTTATGTCTTGTTGTTTATTTTACTGAATCAATTAGTCATATCTTTATAACCTTAATATAAACTATAATGCGTATATATATGTATATATATATAATATATATATATACATTTATCGCTTTAATTGTCCTTTTCAATTGAAGACGATTATAATAAATGATTACTGGTTTGTAACATAAGTGTTTATGATTCAAATATGTGTTCTGTTTAATACTCAACCTTAAAATATACCTTTTCCTTATATTAATCTATTAAAATTATCTCCTATGAAATATTAAAAATTTATATTTTTCTTTAATAAATAATTTCATGATATGAGTAAACCATTGGATTTGAATGACAAAAATTGAAATTAAAAATTTAACTAGAACAGGAATTTATTTGAAGATAAAAGATGTCACGATTTCATGAGCAAAGATATAAACGATGGAGTGATTCTAATTTACATAAACCTTGTTTCTACTGCACACCAACATCAGAAGAAGAAGTACCTCTGTGTGCATCACAGCAATTGTCGCCTCTACTTTCAATAACGCATCAATGTAAACCTTTTGAAAGAACTTCATCACATTACGGTTTATGTGATAAGCAGGATAATGGAAGAACGAAGCCTTTAAGTTTTTACGAATCACAAAATCTTAAGGCAATATTTTAGTATCTTTATTTATAAGATAAAAAAGCTTATGATATATTGATATATATTACTTATAGAAATTGAATTGTTTGAAATGTCAAGAATTTGAAAAAATACGAGGAAATTTAGAATTACATTTAGCAGAAACTCAAATAGAAGAGGCTTTAGCCGAAGATAGACAAACAGCTTTAATGCGACATTTAAATTTAAGTATTACTGCTCTTGAAGCTCTTGCTCAGTATGGACAATCTTTGCAAGTATCTCAATTAACTGCATGTAGGGTGCTCGATATTAGTCATCTACTTGCACTTCCTCAACCTTACTCTATGAATTCTGAACCTAGTACTGTAAATTTAACAATGCATCTCCAACAGGTATAACGATTACTTCAATTATCATATATGTATAAAATAGAAGATTAAAAATCGTGACCATTATTTGTATATGATCATCCAAATGAGACAATTCAAAGAATAATTTTTATTTTTTTTTATAGTTAATATTAACTGTGTCTTAACAAAAAATAATGTATATATATATTATGTACTTAGTACTATACATCTTTGGGTATTTCTTAATTAATCATTCATATATAATTCCATACATGTAGTTTAATTATTTTAAAAATTATAAATATATGGTACATACTAGTTGCAAGTGCAGAAAGAAAATAAATTGATGATCCTACAAGATTTGATGGAACAATGTTCGAAACACATAGTACTTCCAAAGCATTTTAATGAGCTGATGACTAATAACTGTATAAGGAAAAAGGACTTTTACAAAGCAACAAAAAACTTCAAAAACTTTCTTAGTAATTCTATATTATCCATATCACAAATAGAGAAACTACATCAACAATACGATACTATTCTCAGCAATTATCAACGGAGTAGATGTATGTTAGACTTGGAATTACCAAAACTGATAAACATGTATGGCATAAACAAGAGTAAATAATTTATTTACAAAAATGTTTAAAAAAGATTCCATAAGTAGTAAACAATATTGCAGACGTTTAATGGCACTTTGCGAAAGCTTTGAAAAAATTACAAAAGTTTTTGACAACAAGGATGATGATAATGAAATTGTAGTGTTATTTAAATTAATTGGAGAAAAACTTTATACAAAGGATTCAAATACAGGTAATAGAAATATGATAATAACATGATATAGTATTTGTGTTCGTCATAATTTCATTTTCATATTTAATAATAGCAATATCCCATGTCGAGGATTCATCCAAACCTAAATTGTGCCAAAGATGTAAAATAAACTATGTAGATGATAAATAAATAACAAAATAGATGGCTTATTCTTCTATTGCTTTTGGTTATTGGTATTTTCTGACTAAGAAATATATATATGTATACATTATATGTATATAATGATATAGGGAAATTGTACATTTCATGAAACCTTATATTATGACACTAATCCTATTATTATATGTATAACTGATAACTATAAATTTAAGTTGTAGGATTTTAATGTTTATTGTTTTAAGCATTGCATTCTCTTATATTATATATTGCATTTATATATAATTTGCATTTATTTTTGTACCTCTCATTTATTTAAATTTTGAGATTATCCACATTTAATGAGAAAAACTTTATACTTTATAATACTTTATAATAATTAACTAATTCATTATTATTTTATTTAAATGATTCTTAGTTAAACAGAAAAACATTTACTTTTAGCTCACAATTTTCCAGATAGAAATAAAATTAAAATATTTAAAACTTACCATTCCTAAATTGTACAGTGTAGACTGTGTAGATGAATTATACCAGTTGTTTATATTTACATGGGAACATACTGCTTTTCCTAAATAGGAACATTTCTTATAACAATAAAAAAATTTGAAAGTTTTTTACTCATTGTAAATTGAGAAAGAACAATGCAATAACTAAATAAATAAGATGTAACAGACTATAAGATATTAGCTTGTTGCTTATAGATAATGATAATAATATATCAAATTTGTATTTTAAACGAAACAGTATCTTACGCGCCATCTAACGTTAGAGACTTCACTTTAAGGTTATTTAAATAAAAATCTAAATTATCGGAAAGATAGAATCGCATTTGGTACAATATTACTAAAAATTCATTTATTTTATATCCCATTTGTATACAAATAAGGAACACAGCTATAAATATATATAATTGTTGACATTTTGTAAGTATCTCTAAGTATCTATTTAGCGAATAAAAATAATTAGAAAATTTGTTATATTACGAATATATACAATTAAATATAGATAGAATATTCATACGTTTAGAATACGTTTGTGAAGTATATACTTTATTATTCGTAGAAACTACTATATACGTTACAAAAGTCAATACCTATAAGATTCGGTTCGTATCTTATATGTATTATAAAATTATCGATAGAAATTTCTAAATTCCGAGAACGAAACTATGCTCGATAAAAACGACGCGATTATCGGATTAATCCACGATCGATTGCACAATAATTTCAGCGGTACGTTTTCAGTCAACAATCGAGACGTATTGTTTGGTGTACAAAGTGCATTCACACGAGATACTCTTTCACGAAAGTAAGTACATATAGCGACATCGTATACTTTTCGATGACGGGGATGAATCAATGGAAAATCGCGAGATTTGTTTCGAACGCACCGGTGACACGAGAGGGGCCGGCGTGAAAAAACGAAAGGGCAAGAACAGTGGCGAAATATACGGGAGAAAGAAAGAAGTAAGGATTCGGGGGTGACCCGGTAGTAGAAAAGGAGAAGAGGCGGCGTGATAAAGAGGGAAGAAGATAGAGAGAGGGAGTGCGCGCGTGATCTCTCGGTGGCCGTGTCGCTGCGAATCGTCAGAATCGGTCGGTTGTACAGAGACGACTATAACCTATATCCTGAACGCGGCGCTGTTCCATTCTCCGTGCCTCCTCCCTGGCGGATGGCGGCCGCACCTCCTCCTTCTCGTCGATTTTAATCTCGTTAGCGAACACGTGCGCGCCCCGCGCCTACAGACCACTATACGACGACCTACCGTATCGGGGCTTCACCAATCTGGTTTTGTCTAACAGGATTCTCGAGCGACCGAGGGTTGATAAAAGGCTGCGTACCGAGCGGGCGCGGCGCGAATCGCAGGAGGAGTTGCTCCGCTCGAGGTGTGGGCGCTCGTGCAGCACAGGCAATAACAGCAGACGACCTCGTCATCGTCTTCTATTCTGTCGTCCTCGGTTCGTTGTTTCCGTCTACGTTACCTCTCGTAATCGCGTTCGCTCGTTTGGCATACGTTCGCGTATAGGTTGCGTGTGTGCGCGCACACGGTGCATATTCAGTGTGAATCTATCTCGTCGCGTGTGCGGTACAGAAAGAGTACCCTAAAGAGAGAGAAAGAAAGAGAGAGAGAGAGTGAGAGAGAGAAAGGAAGAAAAAGAAAGAGAGAGAGGGAGTGAGAGAGTGTGTGAATCGAAGAAAGAGAGAGAGATAGGGTAGGAGAACGAAACGAAACAGAGAGGGGGTGAGAGAGAGAAAGAGTGTGAGAAGGAGATAGAGCGCCGGTGGGTTACCACACCCAACCGCGCCGGGGACCGAGTGAACGAGTGAACGAGCTGTACGAGAGCTCTCTCGCGAGTAGTACGCGGGTACAGCGGGGGACCCAGGGACCGACGGTCGAGATTCGACGGAGTACAGTCGGGACTCTCTAGATCTCGATCCAACGGACCTCGCTCTCGCGAAAATCCTCTCTCGCTCTCGTCTCACCAGAATTGTCGAAATCGCGCCGCGAGCAAAGTGCGCGCGTGTGTCTCCCCCGCTTCCTCGACGTCTCTCGCGAATGCGTTTCACGTTTCGTCGCAGCAGAACGTGCGTGCGTGAACAAAGAATAAGGAGAGAAAAGACCGAGAAGGAGGGGCACATCAAGCAAAGGAAAAGAGAATAGGAAGAGGTAGATGGGTCTCGGTTCTAGAGGGAATCGAGGAAGAGAAGGTTGAAAAAAGGAAAAGAGGCAGATAGAGAGAAGCTACCGGCCGAGGTTCGTGCGTGTGCGTACATGTGTTGATGTGTCGCTGGCGTCGTCGAGCCCTAGCAGGAGTGCTCCGCCGCCGCGTGTGCCGACGTCGTTGAGAATACGGGGATTTCGGAGACGCGTTCGTCGGATCTACGTTTACGTCTAGCCGCTGCCTATCTCCGTGCACGTTGTCGTCGTTGTCACCGACGTCGTCGCCGTCGTCGTCGCTGTGGACAAGTGGTGGTGAATCGTGCTAGTGGCGGTAGTAGTGGTGGTGCGGACGATCGGGAAAGGTTTGATCGGCTTGGCCAGGACGAGAGGGAAGGAAGAAGAGCAGGAAACCACGAGGACGGCGACGAGACGTCGTCGCTCGTTCGCGGTGGCAAGGTAATATCGGCCCGACGACGATACCGTGCCGTCGAGCCCGCTGCTGTCTACGACGAACCTCGCCGCCGCTCGGCAATCGCTCGCCACCACCGCAAATCGCTCGTTCCCTCTCTCCCTTCCTCCCTCCCTCTCCTCCCTCCTCCTCCTTTTCCTCCTCCTCCTCGTCCTCTTCCTCCTCATTTTTCTCCTCTCTTCCTCCTCCATCCGTCGAGGATCCTGCCGTCCTGAGCTATGGCGTGCTGCCTGTCGGAAGAGGCGAGGGAGCAGAAACGAATTAATCAGGAGATCGAGCGGCAACTCCGAAAGGATAAACGAGATGCCAGGCGGGAACTTAAGCTGCTACTTTTGGGTGAGTTTAATTTTTCCTCTACGATACTTCATAATCTCTATCATTTTTGTCTTTACGTTTGTTCGGTAATCGTAAACCGTAAACCGTAGCTCGTAAACCGTTCTTATCCTACGTATTTCGGTAATTCGTCTAGCACTCCGTATTCGATGTGTTCTCTTTTGTACGATAACTACGCCGCGTCGTGCTGCGCCGCGACGTGCCGTGTCGTGCCGTGCCGTACAGTACCGTTCCGTTCCATTCCGGTCTGTTCTCTCTGTCGTGTTTCGACCCGTGGCTGCCGTACCGTCGATCGAATTATCGGGTGTGCCGTCTTTATCTTTTCACCATCGATACGTTCGCGTTCACCGTGTTTCCTCGCTTCATTCACCGCTTCTCTGGCAAATGTCATGCGGTTCTCTCGGCCGGATCGCCGTTTCTGTCCTGCCCAAGATCGACCACCGATCGGAGAGCACGAGTGTAGTTGACCCAGTCTAACCGGCGTGCGCTTGACAGCTCTCGACCATAGTCGCTACACGATACTCTGGGGCTTCTCTGCCGGTCGACTATTGTACGCCGCTTTTCCGAAATTGTGATAAATTTTATTTCCCTTGAATTCGCTTTATTTAACGAGTTAAGGCGTTGATTGTCACATACATATATTTTGCCCTGGGAGTGGCAATAGATTGAAATATACCGTAACATTTCATTTTTGCAAAATATCGTATTGTACCTGCGCAGTTTTTTCTGACAATGTTATCTACATTACTCACATTGTCGACAATTTTTTAGTTCATGAAATGTAATTTATTTTAGTCATTTTAAAATGTTTAGTAAAACGTCGTTGACCAATGATCATCGACCGTGGCAGTCAACGTGTTACCGATTAAAACAGGGGAAATCGTTCCTGCTCGCTGTCGATGTCGAACTTTCGTCGCGAGCCCTCTAGGTTATCTCGCGTTGCTTAACGTTGCTGCCATTGTATATACACGTACTTGCTTACGATCACGCACAGATTTCTCGAGCTCGGCGGCATGTAAAGAGACGCGAACGTTTTTAGAAAATTGCCAAGATATTAAAAGCCGTTTTATTATTATCGCTGCTTTGTGGGCTGCCGATTGAGCAAATCGATTTTCCCATACGAGAAATTATCGTGGATATGATTTTTATAACGTTCTCGTTGCACGCTGCGCCGCGCTGCTTTAATGAAATTATCAGATTAGCAGGAACGAAGTGGAAGTAGCAACATTTTTTTTTTTTACCACGATGGAAATTAATTCGATGCGGTGTTTCGCCGGTTATCCCCGCTATCAGTAAACGAATTCTTCCGATAGGCAGGAGGCGAACCGATTCTAAAATTAGTACAGTTATCGAGAGGTTCGTGCTGATCTTACGTGTACTCCTATATCTTATTCATCTACGCGCTTGTATAGATTTTTCACTCCATGGTAATTTCAACCTTGTTTAATCTAATGTGAAGCTTGTAATGTAATTTGTATCTTATAAATCTATCTTCTATTTCTAAGTTACATACAGTGCCGTGAAAAAGATCTCCGATGATATCAATTTTTCGTTTTATATTCCGCAAACGATGTTTGAACAAATTTTAGCTAATATTGAATATAAGATCGTGACAAATATTTCCGATATTTTTGATACAATAATACGATATTAGTTAAAATTCGTTAAAACGTCGCTTTTTGGATATAATACGAAAATTTAGTTCGTAAATTGTACGCCACTGTATAGGAAATTTGCATCGTAAGTAATAATTCTATTGTTCTTGTTTATCCCGATGCCCATGCAATCTGAGCATACTGAAATAGTACACTAACAGGAATCTTACACATCATTATACTATTTGTGAAAACAAGAAATGGAATTCGTAAAATGTTATCTAAATTAGATATGAGCATAGTTGAATATAGCTACTATCGAATCGTCTATATTCCAAGCTCTTCGCTAGTAAGTCACGAGTCACTTACACGAGCAATACTTATAATTAGTTTGTATTGTATCAAACATATTTTCCAATGTGAATTACAATATTACATCGTAATACAGTGGCGAGCATATAAATAGGGAAACTTCTTATATCAAATGCAGTCCACTTTCGATTAGCTTGTAATTTGAGACTCGACATAAAAATTTGGAGGCTGTTCTTTATTTCCAGTGCTTCAAAATACATGTATTTTTAAATTCTATATTATAGGAAGAAATAGAAATAAAACATTTTGTAATATGAGTAGTTCGATTTACAATGTAATTAATTTATACGCTCGCCACTGTATATGACGTATTTATACGTATTTAATAGAACAAGACGGAAATGGATCAAAGAATACTCAATTCTTTTTTACATATCGATATTGTGCAACGATCTAATGATTAACATTCCAATACTTTTTTGTGCATTAGTTTAGTCGAAATGCATATGTTCTACGTGCATGGGTCCCATAGTACTGGTAGGATGTTTATGTCCTATTTCGTTTCTTCTTCTTATTTTCTAAATCAATATAAAAATGTTTGAATATGTAAATATTCCATAATATATTTTAATAAAAAACAAAATTTAAACAAATTCTACGTCCATTGGGTGTATCTTTGAATACATACAACAAAACATTTTTTTAATTTCAAAAATAATTTAATAGTAAAAAATAGGTAAAGCGTAATACTTAACAGATGCAATATTTTGTTTATTTAATATATTTGATATATTTTCGAGCGACGAAGAATCGCAAATTGAGATGTACAGGATATTTCACATATTTGACACGGTAATACAATTTTAATTCAATTAATGCCGATAAATACTAATTTATCATTGAAATATTTTGTTCTTTATGAGGATTCTTATGAATTTAAATGTATACATTTAACTTTGGAATTTCTAAATACATATTCTGATGCGCTACAGGGTTTTGCGAGATGAATAGTTTTATATTTCTTGCTACTAATGTATATTAGCGTGTACATTTTTCGTGAATTAAGTCATTCGTTTATTTTACCTCAATTTTTGATCATTTTATTTAGGTTGGAAATGGTAGATATTTGTTTTTACGGTGTAGCACGTGCAATCATTTTAATAATAATTCAGTGTTATATATAAAAATATAAGCACAAGGTTTCGATATTTAGATTAGGTTGTCCGATATAAATTCTGGTACGTAATTAACTATTTTATTACATTTCTAATTATTTACTAGACTGATAATGTAACGCTATACTATGCTAATAATTTCTAATTATTCACTACTTTGGGAATTGTAAAGAAGAATGAAGATAAACGTAAAAAAATATATTCCGATGAAAATAACTACATAATATGGCTTTAAGGTTAACGTTTTTAAAAACATGTTATTTCCTCAAATACAGGGTGAACGCGAAAAATTAACATTTTTTAAATAAGAGAATACTTTTGATATTACTGTTTTTGTAAAAAAACGCTATATAAATAATGCACTGAGACTTTTATACAGTATGTTGTTTATATCTAATAGGAAAGTTTTTGAAGCATCAAATATTTTACAAATGCATAAAATAATTAAACTACGCGATTAATTAAAAGCATCGCAATTATCTTGATGATTTGATAGTTCGTCATATTTTACTCATTGTATACTTCTACAAATAGAATCGATAATTAATTTTCCTCGCATAATTATTCGGACAACAATGTAGAAGCCGAACATCGAGGAATGTGCTATTTCTGTTACGAGACTTCGGATATCTCAGTGTGTTTCACAATCTTTTAAATATAAATGAAAACTAAGGGGGAAAAATTAGGAATGTCCACTGATAGCTCGACTTTGCGGTATACATCGGATTTTATCGATAACGGCTGGAAATACACATTTTAATTAGACAGCAGTATATAATAGGTCGATTGGTAATAATTACAAAGTAGAAATGCCCAGCAAAGGTAATGTTAAAAATTTGGCGCGGTGTATTAAAAATAAGAATTTATCTAGATTAGAAAAGGACAGAATATCGTTGCTTCTTTCATTTTGTAATATTTTTTACTATTGTAAATTTAAATTACGTGAGATATACTAAGGCTATATGTACAGCAGGTGAATGGGAAACGAAATACCTGAATATTAATAACGTGGGTGGATGTTTCTTATTATAATAATGAAAATCGATATTTTCTTGTCTCAGTGCTCTGCTTATAGTCAGCTTGAAAATAATTGAAATAATGTAAACCAGTTGTATGTTTGTTCATAATTTGTTTTATTACCTAATTTATCATAACCATGTGTTATAATAAATTATGATTTGATGAGTGAATAATATCGTTCACTCAGCAAAGGCAAGACAGTGAAATAATGACAGTAAAAATTAAACAACATTAGCAAAAGAGATGGACAAAGAAATTTCAGAAATCAATAAAAGCAAAATTACAAAAATTACAAGTTTTGTTTTATCAAGATATAAAAGAATGATGTAGGATAATAAACACTTTATAGAAGTCTAGTACGCAAATTAAAAAGTCATAAAAAATTCCATGAATTTAAAAACGGGTAGTATTTATTATAGGGCTATGAATACTTCAATTTTTTTCAAACGTCATAAAATTTTAGGATTTATATGAAAGTGAGGAAAAAGTATTAAGGAAACCTCTGAGCAGCGCTAAAAAACAGAATTCAATATCAATTATATTCAATAATTACAAACTAAAATTCAATAATATTCAGTAACATAATTTTTCAAAAGAAAATTTTACAATGATTAAGTAACGTTGTCTCTTAATTGATTAAGTTCATCGAGCGTTGCTCTTTTGCCGATCAACTAAAGTAACCCTTGAAAATCGAAATGTTCCACTGTATGTATATCAATCAGATTTATGCCAACAGAAATGAGAAGATATTGTTACAAAGACGCGTACAATTTACTAATCATAGCTATAGTTTACAATAATATTATGCATCATATTATATTACACGATTATACCATCGTTCGCTGATAAGAAATATCAACGGTTATATAAGTTTTTAAGACTCACTTAATCATTATTCATTTGCAGCACAGTTTCATCGATATCTACTTATCACTTCGGTGCAGTTTTCGGATGTGAAATTTACAAAGCCTGTATGTGCATGTACAGTAGCTCAGGAAAGTACAATTCGAACCTTCTTGAAAACTTTTAACGTATATACATACATGTCATATAGATGATTTTGAAATGTCATTAGTATTGACACGACTACCAGAAGTTTTATTTGTTGGAAACGTAGATACGCGTCGCAAAGTTCACCAAAATATTCCAACAGACTATTATTATTAATTATAAGAATAAGCCACGATACACAGGGTGGTTGGTAACTGGTGGTACAAGCGGAAAGGGGATGATTCTACGCGAAAAAAGAAGTCGAAAATGTAGAATAAAAATTTTTCGTTCGAGGCTTTGTTTTTGAGAAAATCGATTTTGAATTATCGCTCGGTACGCGTGCACTTTATCACGTCTCGTTATAACAGATCTCACTGTAGATCGTTGTCTCGATGGATATTATCGCAGTTTAAGTTTGTTTTTGCCGTAACGGAAAATTAGGAATACATAATGAAATAATATGAAGTAATCATAAAGTTTATTATTACAAAAATTGTAAAGAAAAATTTTTATTCTATATTTTCGACTTGTTTTTTCGCGTGGAATCACCGCCTTTCCGCTTGTATCACCAGTTACCAACCACCCTGTATATCGAGACCATCTGTAGCATTATATGTTTAAGTTTATTCGCGCGTATTATTTCTTCTCTGAACTAGAAGAGTATATCTGCAATAAATGATTATTCAAATGGCTTTCAAATTTTCCTATTATAATGGTAATAGTCGTGTCTGATTACCAACGGATTTTAATACAAATTCATATTTTTGACAATATAATTGAAGAAGTCGAGTCTCGGTAGAAAATTGCTTTGCCTATCGAATATTATAGAGAGCGCTATACTTTGGACATCTTACATATCTTTTTGTATTATGCGCATTCTGTGCACTTTTGCACATTCAAATTTCCTATAAATGTCTAAAAATGTCGAGAACTTTCGTATAATGCACACGATACGTTTCTACAAATTTTCTGTGACGAATGTTCGAGTAATTTCCCGAAACACTATTTCTTTTATTCTTCCAACGATCTGTGTTTGGTTAGCGGTTCAATTAATTCGATAAACGTGGAATCATTCGAAGACTCACGTGGTTCCGTTACCGATCCATGGCATCAAATCATCCGGCGAATATTATCGACCGCGTAAAATTATCCGGCGGGCTCGAACTTTCTTCCCTTCGGCTGTTTAACATGACGCGTAATAGAATCGGTAATGCGATCCACGCCGGTCGGTTTCAAATCCCTTTGTCGCTCTATAACTTATCTCCGTGAAACTCACCTTGCTTACGATCTGAAAAGTGGCCGGTCGTCACCGCGCATTGTCTCACCGAGACTTTCATGCCTTTGTGACTTCGTGATTCACGCCAGGCCAGCGTGCATATTTACCTAGCTATTCCGCAAAATGAAACCCGAGCTGAACGTGCTCGAAGCGATTTTTTATCGAGTGTCAGCGCGTACGGGCGCCCCGCTGCTCTTTCAAGCGAGTCTTGTTCCGAAATCCAGTACCTACGGTCGCGTGTAGTCGCTGGCAAAGATATATCCGTGCTGCTCTTGCACAATTAAACTACTATTACCGGTGGAATTCTGCACTTTGCAAGTTGCAAGTTACCGGTGCTAATAAATTCTCCTCTGTAACAGTGATAAATTTGAATAAAGTAAATCGAAATAAATGAATTTTACAAGTCGTCGTTTGATTATTTTATATAACATAACGTAACTTGTAAATTGTCGATTCGTTGATGTTACTAGTTGGTAAAATTATTGTGCAACAGAGAGTAGGACGCCATTGCGCAACGAATTTTATTAATTTTTTTTTACCCACTTTGCGTTAATTTTCATTATCAACGCAATAATCGAGGCGTGACGAAAACAATCTTTGGCGGAAGCTATAGTGGAATCGATGTCGTAAGAAACGATTTATGTATTGATTTACCGACCAATGAAAATCGTTCAGTTTTATAAATTTGCCCATGGAGAGTTAACTACTGTCTGTTGTTGGAACGAGTCTCGTCAAGTCGGCAATAGCTTTCCTGTTAAAGAGATTGTTACTTTATCGAGATATCGTAATCGTTACTTTCTTAGTGACTCATATATCGAAGTGATTCAGTCTGATAATAACACGAGTAAAGAATATTTTAAGCATTCTATTGTTCCCCTCGTTTTATTTAATAACAAATACTTGGTTTCTTTGTTTCTGCATCCACCTAGTTTGGAAATATCTTTCTCCAGAGACAACCTGATAGTCATGACGTTCGTAATTTCATGATTTAATTGACTACAATGTTCTTCTGCAACGGAATTACAAATAATTCCCATACTAATTACGCGATATAACAAATATTAAACATTTCGCATAAAAATAAATTTTAAAATATAACAGGGATTTCGATAAATATCTCAGGACTTTCTCACGTGTTTCGAGAATATAATAAAAAGTTTAACAATGGAAATATATAATACGTAATATATTGTCTATGGAGGATCGAATATCATTCTGCGTCCTTGGAAAAGGATAAAAATTGGCAAAAGTCAAGTCAAGTTCTTCTTTTTTTTTCACGAACTCCTCAGTTGTGATCGAGCCAGAAGCAACGTAGTCTTAAAACTGTGAACTGTGACGAAGATTTGTAGTCTAAGGTTCAAAGGGCGTATAATCCTAAACATACGGTCGACGATAAAGCTGTGAAACTTGAGATTATATCATTGTTATTATTGTTAGCGAGTATCGTGATATAGTTACATAATTTTGTAGAATTCTCGAATTGCAGTCGAAGCTCCTTAGCAAAGACATATTCCCTATTTTACGGACGTAAGTTCGAGTGTATTATGCGTCTGTTATCGAGGCAAATGCCATTCTAAGAAATGCCGGCTGTTATCGCTTCTTAGTTAATTCGTTTCTCAAATATAGAAAATTGAAGAGTGCTTGTAGAAAACACTGTAAGCGGCAAGAAATAAGTTTTTCAGCAGCAGAAGAAACCTTGTGCATTGACGTAGTCGAAATTCATGAGAAAGAAAAGTGTATCCGTAGAAAAGATCGTATGTGCCAGCTCCTACTTGTAAAGAAAGCTCAATGTTCCATTCATTTAGACTGATATTTATAACTAATTTTTATATTATTTTATATTATACAATAACGTTATGTACTATATTTTCTTTATATTATATCAGTATAATATTTATGACTAATATTTATTGACATTTATATTTTTGTATATAGAGGAGACGTTGTGTCACTATCTTCTAAATTTCACCTAAATTCCACGCATATTTTCAGTTTTAGCACTCGCATAGTATTTCCTATCAATTATAATCTTTTTCAGTATTTTCTTATTTTCAAGAAACCTTGAAACCCAACGAGATAGAAAGATTACAATGTGTAATTGTGTAAAATGTATGTAATTATATGCGTTGTAATCTTTCTATCTCGCTGGGTTTCAAGGTTTCTTGAAAATAAGAAAATGCCGAAAAAGACTATAATTGATAGAAAATATTACGAGCGTTAAAACTGAAAAATGTTGATCCTGATGGAAAATATTCTACGTACTAACGAGGGTACCGTAGCGTGGAATTTAACTGCAATTCAAATGTATGTAATTACGTGTTATATCGTTTCCATTAAAAAGATCTCAATAATTTAATTAGAAAAATTTGATTAAAAGTTCCATTTTTCTTATTTTGATGACTCACTGCTAGCTGACATAACGTCGATCACTGGTCAGACATGGCGCGAATGCTCACTTCGTGGATGCGGTTCTAGGAATTGGTGGGGATGACTCCGCGTGATTCTGCGCCTACTAAGCGGGCTAAAAATGCATCTATTAAACGAGAAATACCGTATCTTGTTTGTAGTAGCTCTAATAATTTCGACTGAAATAGATACGTAGAGTTGCAGATTTTATAAGAAAAAGTGTGGCGAAACTGATGAGTCAGGAGATACATTTTTACGTTACGAAGGAACACGATTCATAGAAAATAAATGATTTCATTACCAATAACGCATAGTGATCATTTTCGTCGAGACAAAGATTTATACAAGTTTTTAATAGGATATTTTTCCTACAATTTTTATTTCTTCGAAATAGAATGTTTTCATTCTTCCATATTGTCAGATTATGTGTCACATTTGCATAATTTCTTTAACACTTTAACACTTCAAAGAAAATCTTTGACACGTTTCGCAACATACACACTGCACATTTGCTTAATCATTGTCATGATACACATATAAAATTGTTTCAAGCTGTTTGATAGGCGCGCTTGCCTCATTGTTTTTACTATTCGCTCGACTATCGATAAACTCAATATCTTTTTTGTCGGCATAACCTCTACGCGTATGACTTCCCTGTATTATTCATTTTTATTTCATCAAACTCAGAGTTGAAACTTTTCCAAAATAACTGACTTTTTAAGTGGTCTTTTCTAATTTGTCAAACGATCTACATTTTCTACACCTGTATTACATTCAAACATCGTTGCAATTTCGCGTTGAAAAGATATTTCACTAGAAAAATTAGATTTCATATCATTTTCGAAACAGCACGTTCTTCTTCAACACGATCTCTCGGTCATTTTCAAATAGTAGAATATTAGAATAGTAGAAAAATAAGAATAATCCGCAATGTTTGAGAGGCCAACGACCTATTCTGCAAGAAATGATTCGAACGTAATGCTGACCAGACTCGTAGTTGAACATTCTCTCGAATCAAGAATTCTCAATTATCTCAGATTATCTCAGATTATCTCAGTTGTTTGGGTGTCTACCGGTAGCCGGGTAATTTTCGTCTACCTGGATATTCCAACGGGTACTCGAGTACCTGTGCATCTCGTAAATCAACAGTTGTAGTTTGAGTAACGCAGTTCTTTTATACTCAGATTTTCTTTTACGTTTTTCAATTTTAGGTCAACTGCACGCTTATTTCAGCTCTCGGTCTATTTGCCTTGCCTTTTATCCTTTATCGTAGCGAGTAATTCATACGTCATAATAGAGCGTGGATGCTTAGGCAAACACATAATTTTATAAACGTAATTAAGAAAAATGAAACTTAAATAAAGATTTATTTCATCCGGTAATACTAAACATTACGGAAGTGTTTCACTTTGAATATTTTATATACTGTTGCATATTATTGCGCCTTTAAATTTCTTGTAAATGCATAAACGTTCGCTGTCTGGTCATAAACTATAGTCGTGACAGTAGCATGGCGGTCTGTTAAAAAAGAAAGCAAATGGAATGAAACATTTTTATTTGCCGTAACAATTTTTAGAACTTTTGACCCACCAGCAAATCATATCGTACACTGCCTATTCGTATTTTCGGCTATTTAATAAATAAATAATGACAAATAATCTGGCCAGATATCCAGAGTGTTGTATAAGTTTCAAGGAAATAATTATGCAAAAATGCATAAAAAATGTAGGATATTATTTTCTCACTCGTAAGTTAGTCCTTGAGAAAATCAATTTTCAGATATTCTTCGAGATATACAGTTGGTAAAATGAAATATTATCGTTGTAATCTTTTTTTCGTGTTTTCTTGAACCAAGTAGGTGTAGACACTGTATACAAAAACAATATGCGTTATAGCGTCGCTTGAGGATTTGTAGGTTAGGTATGTGCATATGTTTGTGATGTAGCAATTATTCAAAGTTGAATTCTTCCAAGACTTTGCTCTGCACGAAGAAACTTTTATTTCGCATTTTCATCTATTTTTGCATAAGAAATTATTTCGTACCTATTTATGCAATATTGGAAGCACAAACAAAATAAATTTCATCAACAGTGAGTTATTATGGTTAATCGTTCGACTACCGGATTTCATTCTAATTTCTCTATTTTTTCCATTTTTCAAGTACCAACAATCTGCGCAATTTTTCACATACTTTTATAAAAAGAAAGCAATGCAGTAAATTATGAGATCAACGAAAAGAAATGTATCTAACTGATTGTGAATTTTATCTTCGCTAGATTACAGGTTGTTCGTACATTTAGAGGAAGTTTAAGACTGCAAAAATGTACAGGATACGCAAATATATAAAATATCCAAAGTGTGCCACTCGTTATAATATTTAGCGAGTAAAACGAGTCTTTGCTTGGCTTCTACCTTTTCCGTTGCGTTCATAAAAATTTCAATTCGTACGAACGTCCGCAGTCCAGGCACTGATAAATTATTAAAGCGCAATCGGGCATCAACAGCCCTTTTTTTTAAGGGACCAACTTTTCCACTACACGAGGATTCGGCTTTATTTTCTCTTCCTCTCGCTCGTATTATTCCCTCGATTTGTCACTCGCGTTTTCTCTGCAAAATCGCATTTGCTCTCGCGTTCTCGAGGCTCGTGTTTAGCAAAACAAAATAAAGGCCAAAGCTTCGTTTATCTCACCGGTATCATGTTCGCCAAGGTGCACGCGTTCGTCGCGATGTTATTACTCATTCGTAAGAGATATCCTACGAACAGTGTACCGATTGCCTCATCGCGAGAACAGCCGATTCTTGCTTATTCCGTTGGCGCGTGTGTGACTACGGTTTTATCTAGTTCCACGTTGCCTGTAGAAATTCCGCGATAGTGACCTGGAAAATGGCTATCACGGTTCCATGATAAAGTTACGGGGTGTTCAGGGCTCAGTTATCGACAGGGGATTCCCTTGCAACCTGGCTTCGAATATGAAGAGCGTGCAGTACTTGTTAAAATACGCAAAGTGTCGCGATGATGAACACGAGATGAAACGTAATTAGCAGGTGCGCGTGTTCCTGCAATTTATATTTTTATGATATATAAATTTTTGTTCCTATTTCGCGCTTAATACGACACATATTTACTGTCGCTCTTATATTCGCTATTTTATATACGGGGTGGTTGGTAACTGATGGTACAAGCGGAAAGGGGGTGATTTTACGCGAAAAAAGAAGTCGAAAATATAGAATAAAAATTTTTCGTTTGAAGCTTTGTTTTCGAGAAAATCGACTTTGAATTTTCGCTCGGTACGCGTCCACTTTATCGCGTCTCGTTATAAAGTGGATATTGTCGCGGTTTAAGTTTGTTTTTGCCGTAACGGAAACTTAGGAATACGTAATGAAATAATATGAAGTAATCATAAAGTTTATTATTACAAAAATTGCTGAAAATAAAACGAAAAAGAAATCGCAAGTTGCGAGCAATTGAAAGAAAAGATTATTGTAGCCTTTTATACTTTAAAACAATCGAATACGTTAGAAAGTGTTGATAGAAATTTAATTAGAAGAGCAGAACTACATGTTCGGCAGAATGGGCAACATTTTCAGCAATTTTTGTAATGATAAACTTTATGATTACTTCATATTATTTCATTATGTATTCCTAATCTTCAGTTACGGCAAAAACAAACTTAAACGGCGATAATATTCATCGAGACAACGATCTACAGTGAGATCCGTTATAACGAGACGCGATAAAGTGGACGCGTACCGAGCGAAAATTCAAAGTCGATTTTCTCGAAAACAAAGCCTCGAACGAAAAATTTTTATTCTATATTTTCGACTTCTTTTTTCGCGTAGAATCACCCCCTTTTCGCTCGTACCACCAGTTACCAACCACCCTGTATATTTATTGTTACTTTTATATGTACTATTTTATATATGTTTGTATATTGTTTGTGCTGTATATATGTTTATACGTACTTTGAAATTTGCTACGAATGCATGGAGATCGGCAGTCTAGCAATTAGTTGCGAATAATAAATGGGCTTCCGTGAACGAAGTATCAATCGAGTTACTTAGGAACGTTATATGATGAGAAAAGAAGAATTGAGTGGCTCACGACAAAAACGACTAGACAATAAGCTGGATTCATAATATAGACGATTTATATCTTGACTTAGGTATTATATGATGGAAATTAACCGGTTGTATAATAACTTTTATCACGAGGTCCACAACTTCATCGTTTGATCATCGTTCTCCTGACAATATGTCATGGATCTAAAATCAATTTTAATATTACATTTATTTGATCAATTGGTTCTATTTTAATATTTACAATTGGAGGATTAACAGGAGTTATATTATCTAATTCACCAATTGATATTATTTTACATGATACATATTATATACTAAGACAGAAATATGTAGAATCTAAATTTTAATACAGCATTTATTTGATCAATTGGTCTTATTTTAATATTTACAATTAAAGGATTAACAGGAGTTATATTATCTAATTCATCAATTGATATTATTTTACATATTATGTAGTAAGACATAAATATGTAGAATCTAAAATCAATTTTAATACTGCATTTATTTGATCAATTGGTTTTATTTTAATATTTACAATTGGAGGATTAACAGGAGTTATATTATCTAATTCACCAATTGATATTATTTTACATGATACATATTATATACTAAGACAGAAATATGTAGAATCTAAATTTTAATACTGCATTTATTTGATCAATTGGTCTTATTTTAATATTTACAATTAAAGGATTAACAGGAGTTGTATTATCTAATTCATCAATTGATATTATTTTACATATTATGTAGTAAGACATAAATATGTAGAATCTAAAATCAATTTTAATACTGCATTTATTTGATCAATTGGTTTTATTTTAATATTTACAATTGGAGGATTAACAGGAGTTATATTATCTAATTCACCAATTTATATTATTTTACATGATACATATTATATACTAAGACAGAAATATGTAGAATCTAAATTTTAATACTGCATTTATTTGATCAATTGGTCTTATTTTAATATTTACAATTGGAGGATTAACAGGAGTTATATTATCTAATTCACCAATTGATATTATTTTACATGATACATATTATATACTAAGACAGAAATATGTAGAATCTAAAATCAATTTTAATATTACATTTATTTGATCAATTGGTTCTATTTTAATATTTACAATTGGAGGATTAACAGGAGTTATATTATCTAATTCATTAATTGATATTATTTTACATGAAACATATTATATAGTAGGACATTTTCACTATGTTTTATCAATAGGAGCAGTATTTGCAATCATTACAAGATTAATTCATTGGTATCCTTTAATTACTAATTAATTGTAATTAGTAATTAATTGTTTAATTAATTGTAATTGTACACATTGTTACAAGAATTGTATAATATATCAAATATTTTGCTTAAAAACGTTAAAAATGCAAAGGTACCATAGTAGGAGGCAGTCTTTTGCTCTGCTGGGTAAAGACAAACATGGACAATTCATCGGTGAAGTATTTTTTATTTGGGAATATTATTCGATAATTCAACAAGAATTGAAAGCAAATTTGCGAGAAATTCTCTACACGCAGCTCTTCTTAAAATGCTATTTTTCGACAGATTTTGCCAGGATTCTCGTCGTCGCTTTTCAAAATTATTTCTTGCGAATCGAATATACCAACCGATTTCGATCTTTGAAGATTCGATACACGTTGCAATTTTTCTTAGTCGCTGATGCATGGCACTCAACAGATTACCGGTTATCTACGGTTCGCAGAAGCTTCTTTGTACAGTGAAATAGTTGGAGACGCCTCATAATTCCGAAGCTAATGATTAGGTTGCGGATATTTATGCAAATTTATATTTCTATGAGAATAATGAAAAGAACAGGACTTGGATAGCGACTTGTTTCACCTGTTAAATACCCTAACAAATACTCTGTACTTTGGTATTTTATATATTTTTATGTATTACGTGCATTCCATACGCTTTTGCCTTCACAAAAGCATAAAGATCCACAGTTTACTGATGACATTTTCCATATTTTTTTACATTCTCGTCCCTATTGGATATTTTATTCACGCGTTTCGTGCACTGTATGCTTTTGCATCTTCACATTCCGCATAGAAGTATAAAAATCAGCAGTGTCTCCTAATAATATTTCAACCGCCCCTCTTATTAAACTCTTTTTCACGAGGTTCGGCCTCGACTTTCTCAAACTGCGTCTGCGTACATTTACGTTTACTTCGAAACTTGCATCTCGTATATTTGCCACGTAAGTTTTGCTTTCTGTCTTTCAATAGAAACACAGGTATTGCGCGATCTTGAGCAAACGCGATCTCGCGTTTAGAGCAAAGAGAGGAGAGACAAAACGCTGCCAAAAGTATCGAAGGATGGTGCTATCTGTCGCGAAGGAAAATCAGAATCCCACGGTTTCGCTATGATAATCGCACGTTTCTTTAATTGAATCGTCAGTTCAGTAACGAAGAACCAGGCTTTGGTGAAATTCGAGGGATTCATCGATTGGTTTAGCTGGTTACCGTTAGTCATGTTTCCTGACGACACGCGCGGCACACGCGACCACTTTCCCGTGTCGATGAACCGCCAGATCTCTGAAATACAGCGCTATAAACGCGCTGAATATTTCGAAACCGTAGGAGAAAATCACGATAAATCACGTGTCCACTTTTCCACTCTGGCAACAGATTACGAGAAAATATGAGCGACGAGTTTCAGATGTAAATGCGAATAGGCTGTTTCAAGCGGTTGAGGTCGTCAGGTCCCATGAAAACAGGCGAAAAGGATTTAATCATCAAATATTATTAACAGATCGTGGATTTTTATATCTTTACGCGGAATGTAAAGATGCAAAAGCATGCAATGTCCAAGTCCCAGTCGAAGTTCGTTTACAAATTTTCGAACTCGATCTTTTTCGAAAACTTTCGATAATTTTCGTCACGGAATCTTCACTCTGCTCGGGGCGATATCTTTTATTATTATCGTAATTCGCGTACGTTCAATCTATCGTACAGCGATAATCAGCGCAGACGACTTGAAATGTAAGAGAAGAAAACGGAGAAAATGGAGCAGTGTCCATTTTTCGCGATTTTCCACTTAGCGGCTCATTTTGTTTGCGGAAACTGGAATTACAGAAGCATCGAGTCACAACGATCGTGACGTTCAAAGCTTCTCCGGAAGACGAAGATTCGGTGCACAGATTGAAAACAATGTCCATTCCGTGCCAGGACAAAACCCAGGTAGAAATAATGAATATTTTATTAAACATTTTTACGACGCCCAAGTATAAACTTGGTTTTATTCGTTTCATTGTTGTATGATGAAAAGATGGCAACTTAATTTTCTGAATAAAGCTACTTCGTGACATTCCTCGCTTTTTTATCTTCTCTTCGCGCGTATAAATTTAGACTCGCGTTCTTCTTATACGTATTTGATTACGAAATTTGTTGCTGAGCTGTTACAACGTCCCTTTTGCGAAATATTAGAACTGCACGATAATCGCGTGCTAGACGATATCAGCTACGTTTAAGGTAAAAGCTGAATCTTAAAAATAAAAGCGCTGTCTCGGCGATTTGGTTTCGTTTATCGATCGCGGCGCCGACTCGCGTTCGTATTTGGCGCGTGTTTCGTGCGGCGTGCACTTTCGCACGTAAAACTGGCCGATGCGTGTTCGATTACTTAACGCGCCGTACAAATATTGTGGAAGACGCGGAATTTGTCATTACGCAATCGCTAAATAATTCTTTAATGGCTCGTTAACGACACGTTCGTTTCTCTTCGTATCGATCGTCAGGCTTCTAATGAACCGTTTCGTAATTTCGACAATGAGCGAGGGAACGGTGGAAACTACGCGATTAAAACGATTTTGAAAAGAAAGCTGGTAGAAATTCAAATTTAAAGTTAAGGTATCTTTTATTTCATTTTGTAAACCACATACTCTGTTTGTTTACAGAGGAGTAATCGTAAGATTCAGCACGTTTACATGCTGCTAAAATTGTCTTCCCATTTGCTTTTCAACCTCTTCGTTTTAACTTCATTTCAAAAATCATTTTGCCAATGATTTTCAAAATATTGCGCGCCGTAGTATTCGACTATAGTCTTCTCAATAATTCGATACTTTGCTTTTCTTACTTTCTGTCAAATAGTTTTAAGAGACTCGGTTGCATCTCCGAGGCACGTCGCATTCAAATATTCCCTGTTGGTCGTAAAGCGAAGATAAAATAAAAAGATCAACGCGCGCTTACGTTTGTCTTGAAAATATTAAACATTCTAAACGGTGTGCTACATTTCAGTAGATAGCGAAAAAGTTAACGCGTTGACCGCCATGGGAGTCACCGGTGACCGGCGCTCGATTTGGCTATAGCGCCATGGGGGCCACCGGTGACCGACGACGCAGCAAATATTAAAAGTACGTAATTTAAAAAAAAAAAAAAGAAGAAAGGACAATCGTAATAATTGTGTACGACGCCCTCATCACGAAAAATGCTTCAAGCATGATTTTATAACTCATTTTATTTGTTGCAAATAATTTTTCAACGTAATACGCATCGCATAATGAAAATTTCACGTCGGCGCCTTGGGCAAACTATGGAAAATTCGTCTGATAGTCAACGTGTTAATGAAACGCTCCTTGGCATCGTATCGAGTAATTCAAGAATCATTTGCTTGATTTTAATACTTTAAAAGCTTCGATATACTGTATGAATTACATGTGTGCATAGCGAAATGTTATTTCGTGATTTATATTCCTTTTATAAATCTAGCGCACTTTATTTTTAGTACGGCGTCAAAACTATCCAGAAACGTATGCTTTTAATTCACTTTGATGTTTCGTAGTAATGTAATTTCACGAAATGCATGGAATTCATTTATTTCGTTTAATTTATTCGAATTCCTGGTTGATCTTGTTGTAATTTCTTTTCTTTTGTTTTGTTCTTCGTTATCGTTGCTGAAGCGGAAGAATATGCGAAATATAATAAAACACGATTACGTGTTAAAATTGTTCGACACGTTGTCCGTAATCCGTGCGATAAGAATGGATAGATTGCTAATTATTGCTATTATTAAGATGCAATTTTATCTCTTAGATGTAACATTTTAATAGAGTTTGTCGCAGTACATATATTGGAAAATCTGTTGATAGTCGATGCCAAGAAATACAAAATTTCTCAACTCCGCTAGCAGGAAAATATTTTAGTTTCGGTAATGTAGCTGATCGTTTCTGAAGGCTCGCGAGAATTCTTGCACGAGGGTGCAACGCGAAAAAGATAGTTGCAACATAAATCACAGTCAGCATAGTATACACTTTTATCGTACAATTTCGCCTGTTTCATCCGCCGTATAGAAACTGATGAAAACTGACGATGATGTCAATCCTAAATTTTACGATCAATTGTAAGATAAAAAACAAACGAAAAAAGCTAATTTTCCACTCGTGCACGTCCATCCTACGCGTACAAACGGCAAAGATAATAAATTAAAAATTGTTCAATCGCGTTCAAAGCTATTAGATCATCCCGCATATCGAGATAAGCAATATCGTATTTATATAAGTCTTCCTAAAAGGCAACAATTTTATCATATTTGTCGACGAATAAATACATTATCTCTTATTTTCTGCAATTTCGACGCGCTCTCTTTCGGTGTTTTTGCAATTGGTCTGTTAAAAAATTGTCCAGATACTCGAAAGAGAATTGTGAAATTATTTGTTTGTACGAAACATCGAGGTTCCTTCATAGGTCGAGTTTCAACAGCATTCTGAAAACTAAGTCATCCTAAAACCCAACAATTTTATCATCTACCGGGGAATAATATTGGGCTGGCAACTAAGTGGTTGCGGATTTTGTCAATACCATCTAATGACAAAATCCGCAACCACTTAGTTGCCAAGCCAATATATTATCCTTTGCTTTGTGCAACCGCCATTCACATTTTTGCAATTTTTGCGAATCTTCTCTCGAGAGATTGTTCAGATATCCAGAAGAAAATTGCAGAATGCTTGCTTTTCGCTTAAATTTTGACAGAATTTTGAAAATTAGCGGCTGCCAGGTCCGTAAGATAAAGCGGCTGATTCTAATTTATTCGTCCAATTCTGTTTTCATCTTCTGTGTCGTTGCTATCCGCGATCCCTCCAACGGCTAATTATAAATTTCAGTTAACGTGCGATTCCATCTTAGACACTGGAAACGTGAAATAAAAAAATGTAGGAAACGACCCGCTATTTGTTTAGACAGCACGTTCGGCTCGCTATTCGTTTCAAACAAATAGGCCGGCCAATTTCGAGGCAAATTAGCGTGCTACGCTAAACGGTTTCCGTAAACAAGGCATATTACTTACTAGATCGGAATTTCGGTCGGTTTTTCTTGCGATCGTTTGTATTTCTAGTCTCACAGGGTTTGGAGTAAGTGCAGAAATAAGTTTCAAGCATTAACTCGGACTCTGTTCTTCCGGCCACGAGGACGTGAGTAGCGTACGGAGTACAGAATAATTTTCTCGGTCACAGTCTCTCATAACTCTATTCATTGTGCACCGATTAAGTTCTTAACCTTCGGCGGACCGGTATTACCATAATAGTGTTGCCGTACGAGGATTCCTAGCGTGCACATTATACACTCGGTTGTGCCAGTTTGTCGATTTATGGCGAACTCGGTGTCACGCCGTGTTTTCTCTGCCTGTATCTTGCCAATATCCAATACGTTCAAACTTGTAAGACGTTGCGAGCATCTTCTTTATTTTCTCAAAGATATTAACACGTTGACTGCCAGACGAATTTTCCATGGTTCGCCAAAGGCGCCGACGTGAACTTTTTATCGTGCGATGCATATTACGTTGAAATATTATTTGCAGCAAATAAAATGAGTTACAAAATCATGCTCGAAGCATTTTTCGTGGTGAGGGCCACCGGTGACCATTATAGTAGCAATGGTATTATTAAAAAAATTATCCAAATTTACTATAATTATGTACTTTTAATATCTGCTGCGTCGCCGGTCACCGGTGGCCCCCATGCCAGTCAACGTGTTAATCTGCATCGCCAATTGCCATATCGTAAGCTACTTGTTTCTAACGTACACTCTGCCGTATTAATTTAAGTTTCGGTTAATCGTACTTCTTCGTTCTCTCAAAGATATCAATTCGTGTCGCCAATTACGATGCTTTGTACTTCTAACGTACACTGTGTCGTATTAATTTTAGTTCTAATTCTATACTATTTATATATAATTAAGTTACTTCTAATATACACTGTATCATGTTAATCTGTGTTTAAATTAATTGTACCGTGTCGTACAATTGCACTGTATATGACATACAGGGTGGTTGGTAACTGGTGGTACAAACGGAAAGGGGGTGATTCTACGCGAAAAAAGAAGTCGAAAATGTAGAATAAAAATTTTTCGTTCGAGGCTTTGTTTTCGAGAAAATCGACTTTGAATTTTCGCTCGGTACGCGTCCACTTTACCGCGTCTCGTTATAAAGTGGATATTATCGCGGTTTAAGTTTGTTTTTGCCGTAACGGAAACTTAGGAATACGTAATGAAATAATACGAAGTAATCATAAAGTTTATTATTACAAAAATTGCTGAAAAAAAAAGAAAAATTTTTATTCTATATTTTGACCGGTCACTTTTCAACTTGCCTTGTTGTATTTTACACGTCAGATTTTCTGTATTCTAGTTAGGCTATTTTGTAGATCGCGATTGCTAATGACTATGCAAATTGATAGATGCGGTCCTAGACGAAATAAATGAATAATAATAAATTCATTTGGGACAAAGCAAACAAGTAGGAAAATACGCGATGTTCACCATTGATCGATCAGAATATAATAGTAATATAATAAAAATATATATATTAAATTAATTATTATAATATATAATATATTAATATAATATATTCAATATATATTAAATTAATTAAATATATTATATAATAATATAATAAAAGTATCTATTTGATTCGATTGGATAGTTGGAAAATGGATTCGGTTTCTATGTTTTCCAATTCACTCATTCCATCATTCCGTTGTTTTTAATGTAGTATGGGTCACACCTAAATGCTCGCACCTACCTACATTTCTATTTCCGATGTTCACGCTAAATCTATTCTTAAACATATATAGTAGCGGACAAAGGAAAGTTTATAAAATAAGAAATATAAAAAGATAGCATAATTTTACAAAATGTATAACTGTTAGGGATATAGCAAATTGGAACTGTTAGTAGAAAATTTGCTGAGATTACAGCGCATCGATTTTAAGCATTTCTTTTATCGCCGTATCTTTTTAACATAAGCGCGTTTATGCAACATCGTTTATCTAAATTTCGCGTGTTAATTCGAGCCATATATTTTTATGCTTTTATTTTCTCTGATTCTTAGCTTATCGTCCCACCGAGCGAATAATATTTCGCCGTATAATTTAAACGCTTCGGATAAGCTTCGTTTTTATCGCTTCTTAGCGGTATCGATTCAACGGAATTGCGCTTTCGGATCAATTACCGGTGTAAATTATCATGCTGAATGAGAGAGTATTGGAAAAATTTGAAGCAAAAGGTTGACACGACGAGAAGTCGATCAAGTACCTGGCGAAAGTGGTCGATGAGACGACTTGGCGATTAGAAAGATCGTCGAATTACGAAAATTAAGTGACGTATCTTGTTCCTCTGAATTTCAATTATTTTCAATTATCTCGACGTTTTAGCGATATTCAAATAAGACGCTCTTATTCTTTATTCTTTGTTATTCTTTATAGGAATATTTCTTTTTGTCAAAAATGTTGACACGATGTCACACGTTGAACGATTAAACGTCGAACATTCAGCGGTGCTTTTTTTCATTTCCTTGTCGTTTGTCCATTCTATCAATCGTGAGATATCTTTTCCTGGAATACGTAATAATTAGAACGAACGTCTCCGATCTAGAGAATATATCGTGTTACGTAACGTTCAATCGCCTTAACTTCAACACGATAAAATGGAGAAATAGCTTGGATGATTTTATAGTTTATGCAAAATCCTGACAATGATTTCTAAATGTTGATGCTTTCTAAAAATACATTACGATCGTTAATTCTAGATTCTTTATTTGCCACGTACTTCGTATTTGTTACTACGTTGAAATTCTCTTTTCAGTTCAGATACATTTAATACGGTTCGACTGTTAAATAAAATAACATTATTAATAATTACACCGCGAATTTCTATACATTTAGAGTGTAGGTGATATGAAAAAATATATAAAATATTCAACATTTTGCGCTTTCTGTCTATTTATTATTTTTTCTTATTTTCAATCATTTAGTCTCAAAAATATGATTCTGCATAGAAAAATTTCGAGGTCTAAAAATAACTCGTTTAACGAGCATTGATAATTATAAAGTATAACAAAATAGATGTAAGAAAGATACGATAAAATTAAAAATTTCTGATATTTCTTTCTGAAAATAACGTTTTCCTAACCGAGGATCCTAATATTTGTAGGGAACGCTTTAAAAAAATACGTCTAATCGTTCGATTTGTAATCGCGTAACCCTTCAGCTTCCTCGTACGTGTGGAAAAAATAATTTCTCGTCAGACGATAATTAAAAGTCAGATATTATTAGTATGCTTATACACGCAGGTCCGGAAGTAGTGACATTACAGATTGCGGACGCTTCCGTGCCACTTATATGAACATATTGCTGTATCTAATGCGTGACCTTCGCCATAAAGTAGAATATGGTAAAGTTTGCGCATGGCGATTGTTATGCGCGAGTGTAAATTATCGAACAAGGAATTTATTCGAAACTCAACGAACAGAAATCCAAGTTTCTGACGATGACCGATCGGATTTCGTTCGGTAATCGAATTTACGAATTCACCGGTTAACAATCGTCAGCCGAAGGTCGTCGGCAAAAATGCCGATTTTGTTTCCTATGCTCTCATTTGATAGGAATTTTAATATAAATCGTTGTTCCTTTTTTTTTCATGAGAATTTAATGGAAAACCGAAAGGTCGCTGTTTCCGGATTTTCTTTATACGAACAAAGTATCTGGTCGATATTCGTGGAGGAACTGCTTTGAAAAAATGATCCGTAAGACAGAACGGTGAACCGAATCAATTGCTTTGGAAGCTTTAGTTTTAGCTTTCTCGCAGTAGCTACCTCCGAATTACGAGTTGCTCGAATCGATTAAAGAACTTTGTTCCTATTTGTACGCAGGAAATTCAACTGTTCCATTAGAAAATACACTTAGCAATAATAAATTTCCTACGGATTATAGACCTGTACCGTTCTGCTTCGTTAAAATGGTCCCATTTAGTATCTTTTCGTTCGTCAAGATATACAGGGTGGTTGGTAACTGGTGGTTCAAGCGGAAAGTGGGTGATTCTACGCGAAAAAAGAAGTCGAAAATGTAGAATAAAAATTTTTCGTTCGAGGCTTTGTTTTCGAGAAAATCGACTTTGAATTTTCGCTCGGTACGCGTCCACTTTATCGCGTCTCGTTATAAAGTGGATATTATCGCGGTTTAAGTTTGTTTTTGCCGTAACGGAAAATTAGGAATATATAATGAAATAATACGAGATAATCATAAAGTTTATTATTACAAAAATTGCTGAAAAAAAACGAAAAAGAAATCGCAAGTTGCGAGCAATTGAAAGAAAAGATTATTGTAGCCTTTCATACTTTAAAACAATCGAATACGTTAGAAAGTGTTCATAGAAATTTAATTAAAAGAGCAGAACGTCAGAATTCGTCAGAATGGGCAACATTTTCAGCAATTTTTGTAATAATAAACTAATCCATAGAGACAACGATCTACAGTGAGATCCGTTATAACGGGACGCGTACCGAGCGAAAATGCAAAGTCGATTTTCTCGAAAACAAAGCCTCGAACGAAAAATTTTTATTCTATATTTTCGACTTCTTTTTTCGCGTAGAATCACCCCCTTTCCGCTTGTACCACCAGTTACCAACCACCCTGTATATGCAAATATCTCAAATCAACAACGTTTTTACCTGATGGGTAAATTTATAATAAGCAGACTATTACGAGATATTGGGTTGGTAACTAAGTCAATAACATCTAATGACAAAATCCGCAATCATTTAGTTGCCAACCCAATAATTAGGTATTTTAAATGGAACTGATTATAGAAGAAAGAAGAAAGAGAGAAGCAGAAGAGAGGGGGGAAAGGATAAGGGAATCCAAATATAACAGACATTATAGAAAAATAACCAAAGATGAGATACCAAAGTACTTGGAAGGGAGGTTGAAGTGGAAGGACAGGAAAATTCTATCCAGATTCAGATGTGGAAACGAGACCAAAGCGAGGGAATACTGGAAAGAAGAGGGAGAAAAAAGATGCAGACCATGTAAAAGGAAAGAAGAAGACCTGAGACATGGAATAGAAGAATGTGAAATAACGGGAGGACAAAAGACATGGAAAAACACTGAATGAGACTGGAGAAGGACTAATGGAATTAAAAGTAATAATAGAGAAGAGAAGAGCAAGGGCAATACAAGACGGGGAGGAAAGACAAGAAGGTAGCACAGGAAGGAGGCAAAAGACCAAAAGTGGCAATAATGTGTAGTCATAAGTTGCAATAGTTTTTAGTCATTGGTTTTAGCTGTGAGTGATAAGAATAAGCTAAGGGAGTGATATGATGGAGTAGATAAGAGGTAGATATATAAGGAGCGAAATAAATGTAAGAAATGTAAATCGAAAGTTTAGTCCAAATCCGAAAGGCACGGACTAAAATAAATAAATAAATAAATAAATAATAATAATAATAAATGGAACTGTGTTAAGCGTGGAAATAACAAAATCTGAGTATTTTTGGAGGTTTCGAAATGCTAAATAGGTACGACATTCTTACTTGAGTGAATGAGCAGAAAACTATCAAACGTTTGATATTCTTTTTGATATTCCCTTCACTGTTGATTTATCTCTCAAATGAACAATTACGGAATACGATCATGGTTGTCTTGGCGATTGTAGTTGACCATGGGGAAATTTCTAATGACTAATTTGCACGGAGTAGATTTCGTTGCGGAGAATAAAGCGATTTGAAAGAAAAGGTGGAAATAAAAATAGTTGTGATTGATGTTATCTAGGCTGGTGACGCGTATATAACAAAAGATAGTAATCAACGCTTACGGTAGCGAAAGTGTTAAATAATAGGAAACGACCACTCGTACATCGGTACGTACGATACCCAGTTCTCGTCGTGTAAGCAATAAATTCTCTGTGTCTCTTATCTATCTTTTTCAGCTGAACTACCATTATTATCGTGTGTTGCTACACGTCCAGACACCTGCCTCTTGTTGCTACACCAATTTTATGTATATCTGTTAGTCTCTGACTCAATCATATACACAATGTTCAACTCATGTACACAAAAGTAAAATATAAATATCGCTTTCAATCTTATTAATTCGAATTTGTATCGCTGTTGAAGAAACGTTGGGTATTCTGACATTAGAAAGTCACGAAGTTTGGAAGGATTGCATAGATTAAAAGAAATCCTGCTTGTCTTCTTCTTTTATTTAATTATTCAGGATAACAGATTACGTAGAATCAAATCATAATATATCGGTATCGATTAGAATAAAATTATCGTAAACAATTTAGAACTGTTAATTTCCAGTTACGTTTTTCTAATCCAAAATAAAATTCCAGTGGAATTTCTAGCTCGGACTATTCGTCTTTGATGCGATTAAAACGTCCACGTATATTACAAACCATACGTTAACCGCTTATTTGTGATTATTAAATTATTTTTTTTAATCAATTTTTATTAATTATTAACCGTATTTTAAATGCTCGGAACTACTAGTACGAAACATATTTATAAATAAATATTTCGTGCAATGATATTTCGAGAAAATACCATCTCCAGATGTAAGTCTGTTTTATCCGCGATTCTGGCAAATGTAACTTTCAAGTACTTTATCATGTAAAGTTTGAGGTATGAAAAAATTGCACGAGGTCATAAAATTACTTAAATAGCAGGAACCTAGACACGAGTATTAGTAGGACGAGTTGAAGGTCTACTAGAGCGTAGAGCCTGTTGGATGTTGGAACGTAGGAATGGGAAAAGAATGTTAATGCGAAAAAGTTATGTCCCCTTCGGTTTGCTTCTCTTTTCTTTTCCTTTTTTCTTTTTTTTTTTTGCGCGCGCGCCAGATTTTCTCCCATTGAAACACGCTAATTTGTATTCGCGTTCGCTGCTCTTTTATACAATTTCGCTTTTACTATTTGCTCCCGTTTGTCTGCGCATTTCCAGAACATCGAATCATCACTTAAAAAAGAATACAAGTTTTACTAGCGTATTATGGTTGCAGAGGGTTAAATCCGTCCTCGAGTGTTTTGGAAACACGAAAAACTCTCAGTACGCGATTATGTCGTGTAAATTATCAAGGGAGTAAAAATTCCGTTTATTTTGTTTATTAAGTGGAAAAAAGAAGAAGAGAGAAAGAAAAAGAAATATGGCGATCACACTCACTGATGGTAATTGCAGAGAAAATAAATGGTAAATAAATAAGTTAATAAACGAGAGGAAAAGATTTAGCGTACGGGTGTAAGGCATCGCGCTATTTTCGAATACGTAAGGTTTGCCGATCGGCCACGAATTCTTCTACTTCTTCTTTCGTCCATCTTAATCTTTTTCTTCTTTCGACGAAATTAATTTTAGCACGGCTGTGTAGCTGCTACGGCAACGGGGGCACCGGAAACGTGTCGAACTATTTGAAATTTGTTCGGTGATGACCGCATCCTACTTTTCTACATTTCTTTTCCCTCTACACTGGACACGACTGTTGTTCATGAATGAACTTTTATCTAACGTAGTTTAAACATTCTATTAATGTTGACCGTAGGGAACGCACTAGCTTCAATTTAACGGCTAGTTTTCCGTTCGAGTCGAGTTTCTTCGAAACATCTGAAATACCAGCAAATTCTTGTAATAATATAATGGATGAAATAATTCAAATAAAATAGTAGGAGCTAGTTTTCTGATCTTTCTTTTAGTTTTCTCAATTTGAGGATTATCATTGAAATAAAATGTGAAATACAAGAAGATTATTCTTACGTAATAATATAATACTCCAAACTATTGAAATTTCGTTTATTACTCTTTGTTAATAATAATCTTTCTGTAATTTAATAGATAGTTTTCTTTCAAGTGGAATTTCTTTGAAATAAAATCTGAAATATCAGAAAATTCTTCTAATAATATAATGGATGAAATAATTCAAATAAAATAGTAGGAGCTAGTTTTCTGATCTTTCTTTTAGTTTTTTCAATTTAAGGATCAGTTTCTTGTTTAAATAAAATATCTTTGAGATAAAATGTGAAATACAAGAAGATTCTTCTTACATAATGTAATACCCCAACTATTGAAATTTCGTTTATTAATCTTTGTTAGTGTCTGTAATTTAATAGATAGTTTTCTTTCAAGTGGAATTTCTTTGAAATAAAATCTGAAATACCAGAAAATTCTTGTAATAATACAATGGATGAAATAATTCAAATAAAATAGTAGGAGCTAGTTTTCTGATCTTTCTTTTAGTTTTTTCAATTTAAGGATCAGTTTCTTGTTTAAATAAAATATCTTTGAGATAAAATGTGAAATACAAGAAGATTCTTCTTATATAAAATAAAATCTGAAATACCAGCAAATTCTTGTAATAATATAATGGATGAAATAATTCAAATAAAATAGTAGGAACTAGTTTATGATCTTTCTTTTAGTTTTCTCAATTTGAGGATCAGTTTCTTGTTTAAATAAAATATTTTTAAGATAAAATGTGAAATACAAGAAGATTCTTATATAAAATAAAATCTGAAGTACCAGCAAATTCTTGTAATAATATAATGGATGAAATAATTCAAATAAAATAGTAGGAACTAGTTTTTTGATCTTTTTTTTTAGTTTTCTCAATTCTTTCTTTTAGTTTGAGGATTAGTTTCTCGTTCAAATTGAATATCTTTGAGATAAAATATGAAATACAAGAAGATTCTTCTTACATAATGTAATACCCCAACTATTGAAATTTCGTTTATTAATCTTTGTTAGTGTCTGTAATTTAATAGATAGTTTTCTTTCAAGTGGAATTTCTTTGAAATAAAATCTGAAATATCAGAAAATTCTTGTAATAATATAATGGATGAAATAATTCAAATAAAATAGTAGGAGCTAGTTTTTTGATCTTTCTTTTAGTTTTCTCAATTTGAGGATCAGTTTCTTGTTTAAATAAAATATCTTTAAGATAAAATGTGAAATACAAGAAGATTCTTATATAAAATAAAATCTGAAATACCAGCAAATTCTTGTAATAATATAATGGATGAAATAATTCAAATAAAATAGTAGGAGCTAGTTTAAATAAAATATCTTTGAGATAAAATGTGAAATACAAGAAGATTCTTCTTATATAAAATAAAATCTAAAATACCAGCAAATTCTTCTTGTAATAATATAATATAGCAAACCAATGAAATTTGGTTTATTAATTTTGTATAGTTTCCCTGATTTAGCGACTAGTTTTCCTTCTAAATAGAATTTTTTTCCAATAAGATCCGAAATAAAAACTGATTCATCTTGTAATAGTATAACACACCAAACTCTAGTCTGAAATTTAGTTTATTAATTTGTTATAATTTCCATTTTCTTCTCATTCTCAATTCATCATTTTTAATGTATCAGTTTTATAATTTAAGGACTAGTTCTCCGCCCAACTCCAATGTTCCCGAAATAAAATCCAATTCATTTCGTAGTAGTATAATATTCCTACTAAATTACAAAGGCTTTGTTCATCAATTTCTTAAGGACAGAACCTCTTCTTCTGGACCCCTCAACAAGAATATTCAAGTTTTGCAAGTTTCCACAAAGCTTCAATTTATTGTGGATTAGAAAAATGTTCCCATTAGAGAAATATGTTTGTGTTTTCTAATTGACAATGAAAAATGTATAAAATATTTTAGCAAAGTAATGCTAGTTCCATTTATTAATCATCGTACGATTTGTACGCTTTTCAGAACACGTTACAACATTTTATCCTTACTTTCGTACGTATTCGTGTTAATATTATCTGGAAAAGTGTTTTTTTACAAACTGAAATAGTTTGCAATTATTCTTCGTTTCACATTAATAATATTGTTGCTTATTTTTAATCGATGTCCATTTAATTTAACCCCGGGCAATGCGTGTATCCAATATATCTGTCTATCTAAAAATAATTTTTACGCTTTACGACTTCTTTATGAATTAAAGTCTATCATTTTGCTTTACACAAGTGTTGTAAAGGCACATTTCCACGATATTTAAATCGATTTCCAAGACACGTGCACGACGAGACAAGAGGAGTGCTCTTTCTATCGTTTAAAGGTCTGGTCGAATTATATGGAAAAATCTACCTGCATAAGCTCTAATTTAATTGTCATACTTTCTTTTTTTTTTTTTTTAACGTAAATCTAACTTCCATTTGACTATTGTACACTTTTAAACCGAAGAAATTCGGATGTTAAAATAATTTATAAAATAGAGAAGCATGCGAAAGCAGTTGAAAAACGAGGAGTACGATAACCATCTCTTTAAAAACTATTTTATTTTAATACGAAAGTTACTCGGAATATTATACGAATAGAAGAGACTCGTTCTTTCGGTTTCTTGCCAGAAACGAAAATATCAAATAGAAAATTTCTAGGAATAATTTGCAAACAAATTTAAACAAAGTTGAATCAAGCTCTATCGCTGTATTTCTATGTCAGAAATTGCATTCTGCGGTGCTTTTCTTCTTTTCGTTTCTTCGTGGGAGAAAAGAAAAGAAAAGAAAAGAAAAGAAAAGAAACACATCGTTGAGTTGGAAAGGCCAGGCCAACCGATAAAGAAAAATTCACTTTGTTAATCGGAGTGATCCAGCGCGATATTAGTTAATTGTAAATCGCGTGAGGTCAGTCGGTCGTTAATGGCATTGTGTCCGGCTGCATTGATGTTGTAATATGACATTTAATTGACAACGACTCGCCGGCGTGACCGTTTAACTTCGTTTAAAGGAACGACGATCCATAGGTTACGAGATCGTACGAGATATCTTGACTGATTCGCTCCGCTCATTATTTATCATTAAAACCGATAATCAGCAGTAAACCAGATGCTCTGTATATACTGTGATTCAGGCGCGATAGAACCACACCGATAACGTTATTAAACGTTCGATCGTGTAAGAAAGAATTTTTATAAAAGTTCCTTTCTGAACCGTTGGCAAAAAGTCGAAGGTCACTACAAGTCTACGGTTAAAAATAATGAACGAAAAGCAATGAGATTTTATTTTCCCCAACGCTATCCCTATTATTATCGTTATATTCAAACTAGCTAGATATATTTTGTTGCAATTGTCATTTATATCAGATTAGCCAACGAGAATTCATCTCGCAAGCAACGCTCTTTTATTTTCTCTGTGTTAAAATCGTTGCCTGATTTTTCGTAGGCCGTAAAAAATTCTTCTAACGTAGGAAACACAGGTTGCTTGAAAAATTGTATTTCGAACGGCGGATTAAAACTGTAATTTTAATTAAAATTGCAGTTTATATATAAAAGCGAAATTCGAGAAATTACAGTTAACTCTGTCATTAGGTATTTTCATACGGCACGGAGTTATTAAAATTTTGACGGGATAAATATAAATTGTATGGAAACTCGTACGGCAACTTTAATTCACTGTAAAAATCGTGAAACGTTCGATTGTAACACGATGGGAGCTCGAGTGGATAAAAGCAAATATCTTCGACACGTGTTATTCCCAGTTGAATCCCGGTTGTAAACCTGTTCAAGTTGCCTAAAATGTTTACATTACGTGTGGTAAGAGTTACGTCGCCGCTAAAATAACCAAGATATTTTTCAGAAGGACAAGTTTGTCCTAAATGATAAACTTTAATCCCCGTGACGGTTACTCGAGACTTTCGTTTCTAAAAGCTCGCAGCCAAACTCGCAAATTAATCGAAGAGGAAAAAAAGAGAAAGAAGAAAAAGAAAAGAAAGAAACGGATGCCCGTGAAAGATTGTGACCAATCGTCTTAATTGCGACGAGACAGGTGTCACAATTTGGCTCGTGTGTATCCTATAGCTCGGGTCGACGGGATAAAAATCAGCGAACCATAACGCGTCACCTCGCCAGCTCCACACTGTCTTGCATATTAATATCTTCGACTATCTTTAGCCTAATAATCGCAGGTGATGAAAAATGATGTGTTCGTGTGAACGTAAAGCGGATGGGAGGATGAGGAAACAACGATGAGCAGACAGTACATCGCGCGAAAAAGCTAGAAAAGCTTTGTTATGCTGTTTGCTGGGGTATCGAGCGGATTCTTCGTTATGAATTATTAAACAGAAATGGCACGCTGACTGGAGAATCGTACGGTCTGGATCCAGCAATCGGCGAAAAACGTCTGAATCGGCAACATGTCTATCGGCTAGTCTTTCGTCGCGATAGCGCTGCATCTCATAGCGCAAGGCAGCAAGTGGTCATTGAAGATGTTGGATAGAAGATTCCTCAGCGTCCTTTCTATTCGTCGGATCTTGCTCCAATAGACCATCGACTTTTCCATTCTATGGCAAATGCTTTCGACGGAATTTCCTCGCGCGATAATGTGCAACCGCACGATTGGCTGACGTATTGGTTTATGGCAAAAAGCGTCGAGTTTCGGAAATGCGGAATTGAGAAGTCGTCGGTGCGTGGACACCACGCGATAAGTTTCTGCGTTTGTGACTAGAGATTCGTCTGGATTTCTGCGAGACTCGAAGGTACAAAAGTAAGACGTATAAAAATATACAGAAATATACGAAACATAGAAGTATACAGTATCCGTTGGGATATTTAGAGGACGAGACAAGTTCCATTTCTTTCGTTGCGTTCAGCGAAAATTGGAACTTGCGTAAACATCGGCAGCCAACAAACAAGCGCAAGAAACCGCGCGATCTCGTCGGCTGATATATTTTTAATAATAAAGTGTTTTTTTTATATCTATGGTTTGTAGTTAGGTTTAAAACCTAGGTTTTTGTAGCAACAGCAACTTGAACTACGAATATTGCATATGTACCATGGAATAATGTAATTAACGTTACTTGTCAGGATTCCCATCTCTTTATCAGCTGGTTTGTTGTCCGAATTGGCAGTGTTAGCTTTGTAATCGCCGAAATAAATGTATAGGGACACTGAAATTACACTTAGAATTGATATCGAAATAGTTTCAGATTTGTTTAATATGTGATTTACAAGATATTCGTCGATATTATTTGCACGCGCCTCAGCGCTCTCTTTGTCTCACCATCTTCTTTACCAACAACCAACGGAACAGTTGCATTCTTCCGTTTTACGAGACGCTGTGCACGCACGTATCCAACAACACGCTCATACTCATACATGTGTGTCACTACTACGCGGCTAATCTAGCGTAGTATACAAAATTACACGTATCTCAATAGAGAGGTATGCGCGCTCCCATTCAAGTTGCCGTAATTTTTAGAATCACGCAGATTCTCTGTTCCTTGAATTTTGACAATATCGGCGGAAATTTTGCGTTAAAAGACGTGCATTTGTGGCGTTTGTCGGAAACAACTTACAGAATTTTCTTTCCTCTCTTAGCTTCTCGAGGCTGCGATTTATCGGAGCATTCGTAAAAGTGCTGATGATAAGAGTGAGAGGTTTTTTCAACCGGATACTTGATCGCTGTAATAAAACGCAATTTTATAGCGAGACAAATACTTTTTATCTATTTATGCATCATGTATTACGCATCACTGCTATACTTTCACACATCGGTATCTATGACGGAATTCGTTAAATCTTTTATTTGCTTCGAAATTACCTTTTACGACGTTTCAAAATGAAACATGTTACGCAAAATGCTGAGTAAATATTGCGACGCCAGAAATAACGATTTATCCAAAGTCACGTTAGGCTAAAAGTATCGATGTTACACCGTAAGTCACTTTAGGAAATCAGGCGGCTGATTTTCAGATGCATCTCGTCGCTCGTTCAATGTTCTTCTTCATCTTCGTATTTACACACTCTTTTCTTTTTTTTTTTCTTAATGCTTGTGTGTGAGTATATTGCGTCACATGTGATGTTATCGATGTGATTTATACGTCGAGATGAATCCCTTCAAAACGGAATACAAATTTCGAGCTCCGTTCAAGGGAACGCGCTTTTCATTTAACTGTTAGTCGTGTCATTTACTTAACGACAAGATTTTCGTTTCGTTTGCTCGAAAAAGAAAGCTGGCTTCACTTCGCTTTCAGTGATGTGATATTGTTACGTCGCTGTATACGACCAAATGTAAGTACTTTGCAAGTTTACAATTTTACAAATCCGCCTGTATGGATGTTATCCTTTGGACGAAGGACTTGTTGCATTTTTGTGACGTTGAAGTTATTCCATCTTTCCTCTTCAGTTTGCTACATTGCTGTGAAAAGATTCAGATCCATCGGCACCGGTTCTGTCGTTATAAAAATATTTCCGAATACCTTGTCATCGAGACTCTAATGGAAAAATATTCAAATTTTTACGTTTCTATAAGTTGTAGAAAAATTGTATCGTATTTAAAAAATACAGCACGACGCCTATTTGTTGTTTACGAAGATACGATACTTTTCAAATCTTTTCTTACATCAGTGATCAATGAAAATAGATGAAAAATGTCTTCTATTGTCCGCTTATTATATCTTCTAATATACAGGGTGGTTGGTAACTGGTGGTTCAAGCGGAAAGGGGGTGATTCTACGCGAAAAAAGAAGTCGAAAATGTAGAATAAAAATTTTTCGTTTGAGGCTTTGTTTTCGAGAAAATCGACTTTGAATTTTCGCTCGGTACGGGTGCACTTTATGGCGTCTCGTTATAAAGTGGATATTATCGCAGTTTAAGTTTGTTTTTGGGAACTTAGGAATACATAATGAAATAATATGAAGTAATCATAAAGTTTATTATTACAAAAATACGAAAAAAAGACGAAAAATTTTTATTCTATATTTTCGACTTCTTTCCCTTTCCATCTCCGCTTGTACCACCAGTTACCAACCACCCTGTATATAATTCTACATTTTTTGTTCAACTATCAGAACTATAAGAACTGAAATATCGTAGCGTAGGATCGACGAATCACTGCTGCATCATTTTTATGCGTTTCGATTTTAAAAAAATATCATCAACACGATCTTACGTTAGTTGTTTCTATATGCACGCTTGTGTGATTTTAATTTGCAAATTGTTGATGTGATAAAAAGTACGCGTACGAAGAGGCAGCTGCTCGTGCGTGAGGCTTAACACGTTGACTGCCAGACGAATTTTCCACAATTTGCCCGAGGCGCCGATGTGGATTTTCCATTATGCGATGCATATTATGTTGAAATATTATTTGCAGCAAATAAAATGAGTTATAAAATCATGCTTGAAGCATTTTTCGTGGTGAGGGTCACCGGTGGAATTATTACGATTGTCCTTTTTTCGAACAATCGTGCTACGTACTGTCAATATTTGCTGCGTCGTCGGTCACCAGTGGCCCCCACGGCACTATAGAAAAACAGGAATGCCGGTCACCCGTGACCCCCATGGCTTGTACACAATTATTACGATTGTCCTTTCTTCGAACAATCGTACTATGTACTTTTAATATTCGCTGCGTTGCCGGTCATCGGTGGCGCCCACGGCGCTATAGCCAAATCGAGAGCCGGTCACCGGTGACCCCCATGGCTTGTAGACAATTATTATGATTGTCCTTTTTTCGAACAATCGTGCTATGTACTTTCAATATTTGCTGTGTCGCCGGTCACCGGTGACCCCCACGGCGTTGTACACAATTATTACGATTGTCCTTTTTTCGAACAATCGTGCTATGTACTTTTAATATTTGCTGCGTTGCCGGTCACCGGTGACCCCCACGGCGTTGTACACAATTATTAAGATTGTCCTTTTTTCGAACAATCGTGCTATGTACTTTTAATATTTGCTGCGTCGCCGGTCACCGGTGGCCCCCACGGCGCTATAGCCAGATCGGGAGTCGGTCACCGGTGACCCCCACGGCGTTGTACACAATTATTAAGATTGTCCTTTTTTCGAACAATCGTGCTATGTACTTTTAATATTTGCTGCGTCGCCGGTCGCCGGTCGCCGGTCGCCGGTGGCCCCCACGGCGCTATAGAAAAAAAGGAATGCCGGTCACCAGTGACCCCCATGGCAGTCGCGTTAACCGGAACCATCGCGTTATTACGACGACCGCCGGATTATTTTCGATTATCGTAACCACGTCCTTCGAGCTAGAAACACGAAACATCGGAATGACATCTGGCGTTGTCATAAAATACACGTTTAGTATTGATTTTCATTCGTAACGTGTCCGATCTTAAATTTAGAAATTGCACCGCCAGTTAGTATAAACGTATCGTCCCTTAATTCGGTTAACGTTGGAAAATCTGGCCGACGATCCGATCGTTTTCCTCGTTGAGTTTGCCGAGGCTTAGCTATATTTTCACGACGACCACGGAAGCAACATTGTGCGGATAGAGCATTAATTTGTCAAAGTTAGTTACCAAAGCTAATATTTCTTCTTCAAAACGTTCTATTTATTGTCAGGCGTTTAACATCGTTGCTAATGAAAGAACAATATTGTCGAATGTAAACCTGACGAGAGCGAGATAACTGTGAACTGCAGATAGTATGGCAGTAAATTGCGTAATATTATATCTTAATATTGTCGCGAACTTCTTGCGATTTACGAATGAAAAAAGAAAAAGAAAAAAGAACACACGGTATACGTGCCAAATATACGAGAGATAGAGAGAAAAAAAGACATTGTTGAAAAAAATTACACTAATTAGAATAATTGGAGAATAATTCGCTCGAGCGATTTGGTTGTTCATCGAGCCTTAATCGAACTAGTGGAACAATTAATTTAGCCTTGGAAACGAACATTTTTGTAGCACGGTTTTTCCATGAATAGTCCAATTGATCGCGTTACACGTCCACGATAAAAAACAATAAAAATAGAAACAGTTTGCAATTAGCCCTTGGCAAGAAACAAATATGTCTGGCATATGGAGGCGCACGAGTATATATTTTTTCTTCGTTACGAGTAATTTATTCGAAATCTAACGCCAGTTCCATTCGTGGAATCGTGGAAGCGAACGACTAATTATTTAAAGGTCGCTGGTTTCAAGAATCAGTCAGCGCGATTGTCACGTTCGTCGAGATTACAAACTGAAAACTGAAATTTATAACCGGCAATATCGTGCGTTAATTTGCTCAGTTGTCTTTGGTTTCGGGTCGCGCGAGTCTTTCGTTTGTTCTTCTTGCCAGATAATTGCTATTGTTTTTGCTGCTGCTTTTTTAACACGTTGACTGCCAGACGAATTTTCCATGGTTTGCCCAAGGCGCCGACGTGAAATTTCCATTATGCGATGCATATTATGTTGAAATATTATTTGCAGCAAATAAAACGAGTTATAAAATCATGTTCGAAGCATTTTTCGTGGTGAAGGCCACCGGTGACCCCCACGGATTTGTACACAATTATTACGATTGTCCTTTTTTCAAACAATCGTGCTATGTACTTTTAATATTTTTTTTTTTATTTAATACTTTGCATTCACAATTTGCGGAATTTGGACATTTGATAGAATTTTCTAACTGTTTGATTGTCATGTACTTTTGTGCTTTTAATATTTGCTGCGTCGCCGGTCACCGGTGACCCCATGGCAGTCAACGTGTTAACGCACGCTTAACGAAAAGCCTGCAGATATTTGGCAATTACACGGTGTACGAGAGAGACGCTTAAGTGTCCCGTAAGAAACGCAACGATGATATCGACGATAGAGTTTTGCGTGAAATTTCCACGGTGAATTTGTTCCGTTGAAAAGCGACGAAGGAAAGAAGATAATCGAAAGAGGCGAACATTCCATCCGGCGTATTCGTCGGCGTTCGGTCGCCGTTTATTCCGAAACAGCTGAAACGATCTCGATGATACTTTGTACAGGTGTTGTAAATACTAACGCAGCGTGATTGTAAGCCGTTGTACACAATTGGGTCATTCGATAGCGAATTAGTCATTGGGCGTAATAATTCTTTCGGCCGACTATTGTGTCGAAATTGGATATATCTGCCGTTTTACAAATCTGTCTTTCTCGCTCTGCAACGAAACGCAGTTTTCTGTAATTGTACGTTAACACGATAGAACGATGACAAGCGTCATCGTGGTATCCTAATTTGCGACTGTTTAATTAAATTTCAGCGTAATAATTAATGTCGCGTTCAATGGTAACGAGCGACATGTGCCCTTGCGATCGAAAATTATCGTTATATCGTCGAGTATTCCGCGATGTCTGTTCATTTTTCACGATCGACTTGCGTTTATCGATATTCAAATGAAAATCCTCGTACGAGATTTATTCGTTTTTGCTTCTCCGTAATTACCGTGCTCTATCAATTACGTTGATTTACCGTGTTACAAATGCATGGGGATTATATTTAGCGGTAACGAAATAGCATATTATTGTCCGTTAACGATGACGCTTTCCACAGAAATAACGTTTCTTGCGTACCACTTCGTTCGTCTCGTTTAACAAAATTTACGTAAAAGGCGTACGAATTGCTTTCTTCGACGATTCGATCGTTTCGTTCGGAAAATAGAAAGTAGAAAAGTTGTCTAATTCGGGCGAAGAATAATTGCGATGTAATAGGCAAATCTGGACACTCTTGACAAAGATGATCTCTGTGAAATGTTCTAATTTCTTAGGAAACAATGCTAATCTAAATGTAATAGTTAAGTTAATGAAATCGAATGAAAATACGAGCACAGTCTTTATCAAGTTTCTACAAGTTCGTGATTCGATCAAACATAGTTTTCTGTTTCATCATTATACGACAGTTACATTTACGAGGATCGACACGACGAATATTTCTATCATCGAACCGAAATTAAAAGCGTCACAGCATTCTTCCGTTTTGCCAGGAAAAGACAAAGCTGGTCGATTATCGGCCAAATATTTGTTGAGAGATATATACATCAGACTAAACAACGTTTAGCCTTTAACGTAGATTTATCTCGCTGCTCCACTTATCGCGGCAATATTTCCTCTCCGCTACAACGTCTAATAGCATGAACATCGATCGTGCACCCTTCTAACGTGAGTAGGCACGTTTCTTCCGGGCAAGATCTCCGCTTTTCTCTATCTATCAACTTCGCCTGCACTTTCGCGTGGCTGTCTCGAAAATTGGCAAATATTGCATCAGTCGCCATCCGTTTCGCAGCAGATCGAAGCTCGTTCTCTCGACGAAACGAAGTTTCACTGCCTTCGCCACCAACACGCCGACGCTTTCGCCACGCAGCTCAACTTCGCCGAATGACCGAAGGAAAGCAGAGAATTTTTCAAATAAAACACTCTGGGCAAATTGATACGCGAGGGCAAGACGAAAGAAACGAATTGCAACGGCAGAATGATAGCAGAAAAACGGCGTAGTTGGAGAAAATATGCGAGAGAGGAAGAGCGAGAGAGAGAGAGAGAGAGAGAGAGAGAGAGAGAGAGAAAGAGGAGGGTAGCGCGTAAATATATCGGGGCGGTGGTGCTGCGGCTGGGACGGCTAAAGCGCTCCTGCTTTCCACGTCGGCATCTATCGACCCACCCCTGGTGCTGGCGATGGCGATGGCGGTGGCGGTGGCGATAGCGATGGCAATGGCGGTGGTGGCGGCGACGATGGAGCTTCCACCGCCCTGGAAACCTTCCGCACGGCACAACCGTGAGTTACAGCTGCTGATACCCGGCTAGCCGAGCACTCCAACATCTACGTATTACTAAAGATCAATAGGCGATGCACCTGACCTCTATATATTTGTGTTTCAATCGCGCTTATGCGAATAATTGAAGATTTCTCTTAGACGACGGTGTAAGTGCAGAAATGAACAAAACCGTTGGTTTCTTTTTTTTATCGTACAACGTTCTACAATGGGGATATCGTAGCGTAAAATTTAAGAGCAATTTTCATTTGTAAATAATTACCAATAGCGTTAAAAGGTACGTGCCACGTCGCAACATCCTCTGTGTAAAACAATGTAAGTTAAACGATAAAAATGCTCGAGCAGCTAAATGGCTAAATGCATGCTAAATATCATCAGTTTTATTTATGACAGTTCTTACTGGTAACATCGTATAATATACTTTTGTAAGAAAAATAAGAAGAACACGTTGAAGAAAAATATTCTTCGTTTTTATACAAGTTGTCTAGAGACAAACGAGATTGATACTGCGTTTGCAAATTTAAATGAACTTTACATTCGTTCGTTACATACATTCGTTACATACGTTCTCGACCATGTCAGTGGCAAAAGTAGAAAACCTTCTGACGCGTTTGCATCTTTTTACGCTTAAGATCTTATAACGATCGAAACAAAAGAAATTTCCGGAATAATTTTAGGTCGCAAGAGCCTTCTCTCGCTCCTGCGAGACTCGATGTTTTGCACCGACAGTGTTATCTACGAGAAGTCTCCGATTACTCGAACGAGCCACGAGAATATCGGTAACCGTGGATCGCGACCGGTTCCCATATCGAATTTCGTCGATAACTTTTTGTCGAAGATTGGACAGACGATAATTTTGGTTGGACGAACGTGGACAAACGGACGCTGTTTATTATTTTGGGGAAAAATTCGCACCTAGCGCTGCCGACCACGCAGTCTGCCAGCGTACTACACGCCGTGGCGCGAATTTTGAAACAGTTTTCCGTATGCCTTATTTTTCTAGCGAGTTCTCGTATCTTTTTAAATTTAAATTATCTTTTTAGATTTAAATTATCTTTTTAGATCGAACTGTGACACGTAATCGTTGGTGTGTCGCTTTCTATGGTATAATTGCAAGATGTATAATGCAGTACGTAGGATTGATTTAGCGCGCGGTAGCTGAAACGAATCGCCGGTTGCTAAAATCGAAGTATTTGTGTAGGCATGAATTACTAAATTGAATGTTATTGGTCTCGCGGGTGCAGTGTGTTCTAATCGGCGGAGGTTATGACCGTAGAAATTCGGCAAGCCGGATACGTTTCTACGATACGGGTGAATTGTTCACCTAATTAAAATCCTGATCGTGCAGGTGTATTATATTTAATATGTCTCTGCTCGAGCGCGTACGTAAAACTCTCGCTGACTTTCGCAGAATTTTATTTTCCACGAAAATACGAAACAAATATACGTTCGTATTTATCGAGAAAATTGGATACCTCAATTGGGACCTAATTTCCAATTTACCAAACGCGTTTCTATTTAAAATGTATTTGCTAATTGGTTATTTTTATATCTAAATATCACGTTTCATATTCTATTTTTCTACATCCCATATATCGATTTTTGCCAATACGACAGGCGGGCGAGTCTCTCAGAGATCGAACCGATCAGCTCCTTGTGGATTTTTCAATTTCGTCGCTTGAGTACGTAATTGCTATCCAGCGTCTCGAAACACAAACGACTTATTTCTATCTTCCTTTTTACAAGCAGATAACGTAAACGATTAGAAATTTCAAGGAAAATTTTCTAAACTAATTTCTTCTACATTCCTTATATCGTCTACACCTTCAATTTTTACAAACTATGGCCTTGATCGACGACGTGGCTTTCGGCAGCTAAAATATTACTTCTTCGCGTGTATAAAATACAGAATACAGCACAGTATGTCCCAAAAAGATACTTCGTGAGAAAAGCAATAAAATCCTTGTATATTCGTTTTTTTACAACATATTGCTCAACTTTTCAAATGCGCAATAATCATAACAGCGGAATATACATAGCAAACGACCATTAATACAGCTATTAATAAAAGTGGAGCGAGACCAATAACACCTTCCGTACCAATCTAACGGTAGGAAAGCTAATTATCCAAACATGAACCTACCATTTTCCATCAGACGTATCGCACGTAACGATACAAGGTAACGACGGTGTATTTGCAATCCAAGATACCTTTCAAAATTTTCTCTCGACGAGCCAGTCGTTGAGAATCGAAGGTCGAGCCATCTTGTAAAAATTAAACCGTTTTAGAGACACGAAGGGAGAAGCAGCTTGTTCGGACGACCACACGACCGCTTCGTCTCGGCCAAAAAGACATCAACGAAGCAATTTGCTGCGATATTCCAAAGCCGAGATTGCATAATCGGTTAATTATTAAGGTATCGTTGGTCGGTTCCGTGGCGGAGTTGCAGCAGGGGTACGCGGGTATCCGAACAAAATCAATAGCAGCGATGTAGCACACACGTTGATGCGGGGGTTAGGTGCGAACGTGCACGCACACGCGTGGTCGACGGGTCCCTGAACCGGCCGTACACCGGTTTTCCTCGGTTTTTCCGCAGAATCGTCTCTTCGTAGACTCGATGAGAACGAGGCGAGTGTTGGGTGACGGCGGCGCGGAAAGTACAGCGGAAGAACGTGGCCGTGCCCCGCCCACCGTTCCGTTCGTTCGTTCGTTCATTCATTAACTTGTTTGCTCGGCTGGCTGCTCGCTCTCTTCCTTTTTCTCCCTCTTCTTCTTTTCTTCTTTTTCGCACACGTATCTCGGCCGATGTCTCGCTCGCTCATTCGATATCGTTCGCAGCCCCGATTGCACAGCGAGTTACACCACTGCTAGCGTCTCCATCGCGGCCTCGCCGCCACTCTCGCCGAGTTCGCCTCGGTTTTAGGTCGATGAGACTGGCAGAGCGTCGTATATATACGGTTATCGTACTACGCTTCGCACCACCCTTGCACGCTCTTCCTTTGTCTGTCCGCCATTCTCCTGCTCGGCTTCCTGTTTCTTCCTTAGCTTCGCCTCTCCTTGCTGCTCCCTCTGCTCCCCTCCCTGTCCCTTGTTCATTCAACCGTCAACCTTTCCACGTCTGCCTGTTTCCGTGTCGTCTCCTTTCGTGCATCTAGAAATGTAGAAAACAAGTATGAAAGCCGCACAGACTGGTGGAATAGCGCGGGGAACAGCGGCAGAACGTCGCTAAACTTGGATCACTGCGATCGATAACGTTGAGGACAGTTGTGAGTGACATCGGTGATACATCGGGAACGAATATCGTTCTACGGAAAGTTACGGGGGTACGAATTATTCGAGGCAGAACTAAGAGAAATGCGACGCGAACATGTGAGAAAAGAGTTGCACAACGTGCTAATTAAATAGACTTTGTAGACCTACAAAGACCGGATTAAACGAAGGCTAAAAAGGAAACGTGCAGCTGACCTGCTCTGTGCAACTCTCAAGGGACACTGTAAGACGACGTCGCGTCCAGAATAGTCGTCCACGTGTTTAAATTACGCGTCTAATTTATAGTTATAGAAAGAAATTGCGCGACGGCAGAAACCGCGAAAGGAAATAAGTAAAATGGAAAAAGGAAGAGAGAGACCCTTTCGTACGTAGGAGAGAGCCATGTTTGTTCGAGATCTCGCGCTGATTATTTCGCTCGCTGCTTGGAACAGCACGAGCAAACGATAGGACGTAACCCGTGGATATCGCTCGTTTTTAGCCATGGAAATTCCTGCGGGCAAGGTGTTAAGTGAAGTTCCAACGGAGGGTGGAGAATTGTTGCTTGGATTATGTGGAACGTAGAGTGCGGACGAGATCGTCGTATAAGTTAGGCAGCAGTGTTTAAATATAGCTGGCGAGTATAAATATTTTTGTATAAAACTAACGACGAACACACTTTTCTAATATGATGTACAGGCAATTTTATTTTTATTCTTATTTCAACTGGAAAAGTTTTGTTTGAATTTTAAAGAGACGATCGTTTGAAGATTTCAATATATTCGAACTGTAGAACGATCATTCGTATCTACGATATTTCTTTACGTTACTAATCATATCTACGTACGAGTAGATTAAATATTTTTAATGCGATTATCGGATTATTTTATAAAATTGAAAGACGTGGTATTATTGATACATCGTGGTAGTAATTTATCATACCATCCGTACATTTCGATGTTTTCATATAATACATGTAATATAACACGTACTGTATATAGGATACGGCACATAGTATCGGTTTAATAATATTCCAGAGATTTATAAAATGTGCAAGTAAAAAATGCATTTACTCATACATTGTAATAATTAATAGAAATATATTATTTAATTTTGCCATATATTAAAAATTATTTCAAATATATACTAACACGCGGTATTATTTAAAAAATGTTATAAATAAATATTCACTGTTTCTTTAGAATAGAAATACTCCAGAGATTTATAAAATGTGCAAACAAAAAATACATTTACTCATACATTGTAATAATTAATAGAAATATATTATTTAATTTTGCCATACATTAAAAATTATTTCAAATATATACTAACACGCGGTATTATTTAAAAAATGTTATAAATAAATGCTCACTGTGTCTTTAGAGTAGAGATACTCCAGAGATTTATAAAATATGCGAATAAAAAATACATTTACTCATACATTATTTTAATCAACAAGAATATATTATTTAATTTTGCCATATATTAAAAATTATTTCAAATATATACTAACACGCGGTATTATTTAAAAAATGTTATAAATAAATGCTCACTGTGTCTTTAGAGTAGAGATACTCCAGAGATTTATAAAATGTGCAAATAAAAAATACATTTACTCGTACATTATATTAATCAATAAAAATATATTATTTAATTTTGCCATATATTAAAAATTATTTTAAATATATACTAACCCGCGGTATTATTTAAAAAATGTTATAAATAAATACTCACTGTGTCTTTAGAGTAAAAATACTCCAGAGATTTATAAAATGTGCAAATAAAAAATACATTTACTCGTACATTATATTAATCAATAAAAATATATTATTTAATTTTGCCATATATTAAAAATTATTTCAAATATATACTAACACGCGGTATTATTTAAAAAATGTTATAAATAAATACTCATTGTTTCTTTAGAATAGAAATACTCCAGAGATTTATATTTATATTTATATTTATATTATTTAATTTTGCCATACATTAAAAATTATTTCAAATATATACGATATTTAAAAAATGTTATAAATAAATACTCATTATTTCTTTAGAATAGAAATACAATTTTTCTATAAATTTGTCAGTTATGTTTCTATAAATAATGTTGTTGTTAATAGCGTTCAAATTCTATTATGACTCTTTTATTGATTAAAAGTAAACGAAGCCTTGTTTTTCTGAAGTAATATCAGCATTAAATTCCGCTGTTTAATTAATAGATATAGACATTGCCATCGATATGCATTTAGTCACGTTACAAACTGAATGCATTACGTTGACTCATTTGAAATCTAAGTTTATCGTACCACCGTCAGCATAAGAAAAGTCTTTAAGCTATTAATTTTAAACAAGCTTCTTCTAATTCTGTTATTAATTACGTAATTGGATTTTGCAACAACAACATAACATTTGTCGAAATCTCGAACGTGAATGGATTTTGAAATCGTAATTAATCTCTAAATATAATTAATATCTAAAAATTTAATAATAAAAATAAACGACTGGTACAGTGATTAAATTAATTTTACTTTACGTTATTAATATTCGTTTCCCATAAAAAGTCCAAGCATATACAGGGTGGTTGGTAACTGGCGGTACAAACGGAAAAGGGGTGATTCTACGCGAAAAAAGAAGTCGAAAATATAGAATAAAAATTTTTCTTTTTTTTCCAGCAATTTTTGTAATAATAAACTTTACGATTATTTCGTATTATTTCATTATGTATTCCTAATTTTTCGTTACGGCAAAGACAAACTTAAACCGCGATAATATCCACTTTATAACGAGACGCGATAAAGTGCACGCGTACCGAGCGAAAATTCAAAGTCGATTTTCTCGAAAACGAAGCCTCGAACGAAAAATTTTTATTCTATATTTTCGACTTCTTTTTTCGCGTAGAATCACCCCCTATCCGCTTTTACCACCAGTTACCAACCACCCTGTATATCTGCGATAATGCTGTTCGATGCAAGAAACAGATACAAATACAAAATTCGTTATTTAAAAACTTGACATATTAGCGCTTAGAGATATGTTAAAGAATCCATGCTTAAATAAGTTCCGATACAGAAGATTTTGTAACTTTAAATCTCTTTTACTAATACAAAGCAGGAGAATGAAAGCTTACGCTGCTTGTTATTTTTCATGTTGACTTTGGTATTTCTATACGAACGTCATTATAGTCATTTCTATATAAAACTTGAAATTTTCCTATCTTTACATAGAATACACGATTGTTTACAAACTCGATACCGGGTTTAACCCATTTTCGCAAAAATACGACGTTGTTGGTTCTCGCACCGAGCCACAGAAAAATGTACATCCGATGTCAGAGACACAGGAAATCTCGAGGCTGAGAAGACGATTATCCGCCTAATCGTTTCCTCTAAACTCCTACCAAAAATCATTTTCTTACACCCCGAGCAAGTTTATCGCAATTTATTTCAATGTCCCTTCATCGTTCTTAATAATCGGCGAGGAAAGAGTCGATACGACTTTTCGTAAAAAAGAAGGCCACATTCGACCGAGTTTGATAGTCGATCTCTCGTACGGGTTCCCCCAAGGAATATTTATATTTCGAGAATCTGGTATTCGCATTTATTAGAAGGCTGGAAGGTCGGGCAAACTTCCTTTCGCATATCTCGCTCGCCGTGACTCACTCGATGCATTCTCTCTGTCTTCCTTCCTCTTGTCCTTCCATGATGTGTCCTTTATTTTTAAACCCGGCTCGAGGCCCGCGCAGCCCTGTCTTTCGTAGCAATTTACCGCGCTACTCTGTGCCGTCGGCTTCGCCAATCGCAATTCTTCCACATTCATCGGCCATAAACTCAACGCACATATGTACATCGAGGAACCAGCTTCTTCTTCCTCCCACTCAGCCTCTCAAGAGCGCGATAAAAATTGTTTCGAAAACGTTCGGCCTGCCTCTCGGCCCCCACCACGCCGATATTTCATAGATCGCGCGGTGGAAATTTCGAATGGAATTTCCTTGGAGCGTTCTCATGTCACCCTTGTCCTCTCGTCACGAGCGTACATCCGCTCGACGTTCCATCGAACGCTAATTGGTATTTTTAGACCACACAGATGTATCTATACTTAACATGCCTATTGCGTCATTCTTTATCGCATGAAATTTTATCAGCCAGAATTTTCCTTTCCAGTGTTTTCCTATATTTTGACTGGCGGGCTTGTTTCCGGTTAACGAAACGACTCGTTCGTAAGATATCGTTGCCAGTTTCGTGTTCGTGTTACGGTAAATCGATAATTTTCTCGAGCGGAATTAAAATTGAGAAATTTATCGGTCGTCGTTCATTTTTGCAGAGAATTTGAATTACAGCCGAAAATGGCTAGCGTTATACTCAGTTCGTGTACTTTCGAAGCGTTTTATGCATCTTATCTTCCTTTTTCGCGTTACGATCCAAAACGATCGCAACGAAGCGTATTTGTTCAGGCGCGTGTTTTGTAAATTTCTGACTAATTTAATTCAATTAAAAAGCTGTTTACCGCTGAAAACCAAAATTATTATTCTCCCAGGATGGTTCATATAAAATCGTTCGAACATAGTCGTGTTAATTATTCCAGCACCCGTTCGAGTAACTTTAATACGCTAATTTTTACTTTCAAGAATCGCAAAAGTTATTTAATATCCATCGATACGCATACAACTTGTAAATTGGACATTTTTTAGCTTCTCGCTGCTTCACGCTGTTTTCAACATTTCACAGACACGTACATCTTCTTCTCGCTCTCTTACGATCTAAACTTTTTCTTATTCACTTACGTTTTACGTATACGTATATTTATATACATATACATAGGTCCGTGTTTTCATATCACTTTTTCGTTAAATTCGATCGATGAATTCAAGCGAGTGGAATTTTGACGAATTGGAAGAAGAAGGAAGAGCTTGCAACTCGGTCATACCGAGTGTATCAAGCAACAATCGTTAGTGTCTCGTGTTATACGTATCTGTGACTAATGATCTATTCATTAGAATAGTACGCCACTGAGCAATATTAGCCCACGAACAATTTCTACGTACTTCGTAATTATAACGATCTATTCGCAGAAGTAAGTTGATACACGAAAGAAACACACGTGCCATAACAACGTGTAAAAACGTCTGCCCATACAAATTTCACAATCTCGAAGACCGTTTCACCTACATAATAAAAGCTGAAAAAGAAAGGTCGTTGAGTAGCATATTTTGAGAGGCTAAATAAATACGTAATAAATACCGAAACATTGTCTCGAATATATTATTTCGACGAACGTTCGAAACAACGGCCAACGACGGGTTAAAATAAAAATAAAAATAAAAACGCGTACTCGAACGTAACGGCAGGTATCAGGAATTGTTTAAACGGAAGAAAAATAAAATATACATAAAATAAAAAAAATAAAAGAGGATAATCCGATAGGCACAGAATTATCACGTCTATCTTTTTTTATCTCGGCGAACGAGCGTTTAATGTATACTAATCAACTTACGACGAGTTATATAACTTATGCACCTTATACCACATATATCATAGTATACATTTTAATTACCTATAATTAGTCCAAGCACGGTACAGATAACATAAAAAGGAGCTGGGGAATATAACGTTGAATTTTTTAAGACGTTATGTATGATAATCGTATGTTAAACTGTTAAGCCAACTGAATCTGTTGTATGAAGCATAGCGCACCTGGCGATTTACCTATTAATCTCTTGTCCGAAACAAGACATTCGTAATTGCTGATAATTTCTCTGTTTAAATCTGCAGTTTGATCTGTAATTTAGAAATTGATAATTGTCGTAAACAAGATATTTAGTGCCAATGATACAGTGGCTCAAAGTAATCGCAATACAATGCAATGGCTGCAAGTAATAGCGTAAAATAAAATTAACAGATCAAAGATACACGTTCAAATCAAGTGACGAAACCCATGGTTCTTATGGGCAGAATTTATAATTTAACACGTTGACTGCCATGGGGGTCACCGGTGACCGGCGACGCAGCAAATATTAAACGTCCATAGCGCGATTGTTTGAAAAAAGGACAATCGTAATAATTGTCTACAAACCATGGGGGTCATCGGTGACCGGCGCTCGATTTGGCTATAGCGCCGTGGGGGCCACCGGTGACCGGCGACGCAGCAAATATTAAAAGTACATAGCGCGATTGTTTGAAAAAAGGACAATCGTAATAATTGTCTACAAACCATGGGGGTCACCGGTGACCGGCGCTCGATTTGGCTATAGCGCCGTGGGGGCCACCGGTGACCGGCGCTCGATTTGGCTATAGCGCCGTGGGGGCCACAGGTGAGCGGCGCTCGATTTAGCTATAGCGCCGTGGGGGCCACCGGTGACCGGCGACGCAGCAAATATTAAAAGTACATAGCACGATTGTTTGAAAAAAGGACAATCGTAATAATTGTCTACAAACCATGGGGGTCACCGGTGACCGGCATTCCTTTTTCTCTATAGCGCCGTGGAGGCCACCGGTGACCGGCGACGCGGCAAATATTGAAAGTACATAGCGCGATTGTTTGAAAAAAGGACAATGGTGATAATCGTCTACAACGCCGTGGGGGTCACTGGCGACCCTCGCCACGAAAAATGCTTCTAGCATGATTTTATAACTCATTTTATTTGCTGCAAATATTTCAACATAATATGCATCGCATAATGAAAAGTTCACGTCGGCGCCTTGCGCAAACCATGGAAAATTCGTCTGACAGTCAACGTGTTAAGTCGTTGCATACGAAATGATCCATTTCGGAAACGTTTCGAACGTGTAAAATTCTAAAGACAATCGATCGGTACTTTGTGTTCATTATTTTACTATAAAATGGCGGTTTGTGTGTTAAAGCGAACCGTAGGTCAACATTTTCTTACGTGAGTTTAAACTTGGACACGTCGCCTGTGATATTAATATAGCTTTCGAAGAAGCTGCATTGGAAGAACGGACAACCTGATGTTGACGAATAATTTAGACCTGTACGAGCATCAAAATTATATTAAAATGGTACCAGGAAGAATGAACTAAAATCTGTAACTGTCACAGTTACATAAATAACATATATTGACAACAGTAGATAAATAAAATATATCAATTAATCAATTAAATCAATGAAACTTTAATTAAAAAATATTATTTTCAGCGGAATTATGAACGTTGAAAATTTTATGAGCCCTGCGATTAACGTTGGCGTACTTCAATCTCGCTCCCATTTTTGCAAACAAAGCAGATGTCTTGTTCGACACAAAACTGGAACGAGGAATCATCCTTACTGTTTTTTCTCTCTCGTATTTTCTCCAAACCGAAGATATCTTCGTTAACCCTCTCCGTTGGCATCAACGTGTCCTCAAGTTCGTAAGCTAAACGTTAGTATTGGTGTCACGCGCAAATCGTCCATTTACGCAAAGTTCAAGAACATGAAATTTTTAATAATAAAACTTACTAATATAATTTATGCGCCAAAGCGTTAACACGAGAAAAAAGAACGTAACCGTGTCGAGAGCATTTCATCAGCAACAACGTAACTCTCCGTACGAGCCATTCACAGATCGACTTTTTCAAATTTACAAAATTTTCCACATTTTCTTATGTCTTTATCTTACATCCTCGATACAATCCTTCTCGATTTTCTCTATTTTTATTTCCTACAATTATAGCTATACATCCGTACAGAAACACGGTAATCCGCGTATCCCAAGGCAGGCCAGAAGTTGTCGCTAATAAGCGTGCTAACGAGTCGAGTAGTTTAGCCGTGGTATGCGACGCCGATGAGATACAGGTGCCTAAATAAACCTCTTAAAACGGGGGGATGTCGTTCACACGATATCGTGCAAACTGACGCTGCCCCTGCTTGCGCGCCACAGTTAGGCGTCGACGAAGAAGGGCGTGTTGGTGAGAGCGGATCGCCTTTTCTCAGCGCGGTGCGAACAAAAGGCAGCGGCACTGCTGCCGCTACCGCCACGCTTGCTAAAGACTAAAGAGAACGCGAGAGAGCTGTTGGCCGGCCAATGCATTCGAAAGGGAGAGACGAGAGGAGATCCATACGCGGTGGCTGCATGATAGCACGCAGTAGTGCTGGCTGCTCGCCCGTTTTCATTCATGATTTTCGCGAGGGCGATGCTGGCGCCGTGCTCTGCGTGTACCACCTGCACATCTTCCTTTGTCGCCACCGCCGCCGCCGCCGCCGCCGCCGCCGCCGCCGTTAAGCCACCCCACCTTTTGCTCCGTTTCGTGCTCCGTGTTTGTTGCCGCCCCACCATGTTCAGGGACGTACACCGGCGCGCAAGTGTTATTGTTCTTTCCAAGGAGAACAGCTAAGAGCCCTACAGCTAAAAGGTACAATTAGAATCGAGCGCGTGACCCCGCTCTGCGCCACTCTCCACTGTTTAATTCTCTTACAGCTCGATCGATTTCGGTTTTTCGGCTTTCTTTCCTTCTTCCACTTTAGTTTTACTCTTCAGCGGCGTTCATTCTTTAGCACGTCCAATGCTACGGGGGTCTCCGATGACCGGCGCTCTACTCGTCGATGACGCCGTGGGGGCCACCGGTAACCGGCGCGCTAAGATTAGTAGAAATGTAATATAATTTGAACGAATGTCGATAGTTATAAATTTTGTATTATTACTATCGTTACTACAATGGTGTGATGAAATTAATGCAATATGAAACATAGAAAAATAGTCTTATTTATACATGAAATATGGACTTATCATATTTCACCATTGTATGTATCGCGTAATAAACAATTCAACACGATGCCACGGGCAATTTCTGTAAAACTAGCATGGCATTCAACGTGAAATCAGATGAATTCAATGGAATTCAATGAAACAGATACGTTAAGTGGCGGTGAAAGCAAAGAAATTCGCCGTTTCCAGAGTCTTTTGCATCGCGTAGCTTTTTCGCCGATAGTACACTACGTTATTGTCTTATCTTAATATTGGAAATCGTACTTCAACATCTAAAGTGTGTAGTTCTAGCATTTATGTGTGGTGTCGCGTAGTATATCGCTTCTGTTTTTATTTTCCGAAGTGCAGAATCGATCAAAATTTCGTTTCCCTGCGTAGTAGATACCCAGGGACGAAATCAGGAACGCGTTTTTCGAAAAGAAATTCGAAATGGAATCGTCGTGTGAAGATGAGCAAGATCAAAACGTGGCGTCTTTCGTACGTGACGATCAATTTTCGAACGACGCGAGGGCAGAAAATTGCGTTAGATGCAGCGCGTATTTCAGACGATGCTATGAGCTGCGCACATTTATATCGCAAACTAGAAAATTTGTATGCGATTTTTGTACAAATCGTGAGATTCGTCTTATTTCATGTTTTATGTCAACGCATTTGCAACGCGCAAAAAGCGAATAATACAAACATTTTCTCACCAAAATTAAAGGAAACAAACTAGAAACCATACTATATAATTAGAAACTATATCGCAATCTAAACAATTTGTATGAAATTCTTGTACAAATCGTGAGATTCGTCTTATTTCATGTTTCATATCAACGCATTTGCAACGCGCAAAAAGCGAATAATACAAACATCTTCTCACCAAAATTAAGGGGAACAAATTAGAGAAACTATAGTATATAACTAGGAACTATATCGCAATCTAAACAATTTGTATGTGATTTTTGTACAAATCGTGAGATTCGTCTTATTTCATGTTTCATATCAACGCATTTGCAACGCGCAAAAGGCGAATAATACAAACATTTTTTCACCAAAATTAAGGGAAACAAACTAGAAACCATACTATATAATTAGAAACTATATCGCAATCTAAACAATTTGTATGCAATTCTTGTACAAATCGTGAGATTCGTCTTATTTCATGTTTCATATCAACGCATTTCCAACGCGCAAAAGGCGAATAATACAAACATTTTCTCACCAAAATTAAAGGAAACAAACTAGAAACCATACTATATAATTAGAAACTATATCGCAATTTAAACAATTTGTATGCAATTCTTGTACAAATCATGAGATTCGTCTTATTTCATGTTTCATATCAACGCATTTGTAACGCGCAAAAAGCGAATAATACAAACATTTTCTCACCAAAATTAAAGGAAACAAACTAGAAACACTTTCTTCTTAACAGCTGAAAGACGCGTCCTTTTACACGTATATTTTTTACTCTGTCTGAATAAACTTTTATAAAACATCGATTACGGATCTTCGTTACTAAGCACTCAAGGCTATTATACAAATTTTTTCGTACGAAGAAATTGATTTTTCGATAGATGCTTAGCATATTTCTAGATCCCATATGTCTGGTAAATCCGATCTGATAAGTTTCAGCCTGTTTCGCCCACTTTGTTCTGAACTGGATATGTACTTTCTTCAATTCTTTGGATATTTTCAATCTTTTTCAATAATTGGTTCATCTAATTTGGTGCCATTTTAGAATTGTGTGTTGTACCGTGAATGGTAGGTCAATAGGATTCACACCACAAAGCAGCTTCTCTTTATAACAGAAATTTGCGCGACAGTCTGCGCTCTATTCATTCTTCTATTCTTTACTTTTCTTTCATCTTTTTCTACATCTTTCTTCGCTTGAACCCCATGCTTTACGATTTTCCTTACCAGCTACTTAGACGAACATTAACTGTTCACCAAATACGGACGATGTCAGGTGGCAATATTGAGATGTACAGCAAAGATAACGAACGAAGCATTTTTTTAAATAGATTTTATATTTTCATTTTCCCTTACGTATTTCACATTTGTATAACATCGAATAACACGAAATTTATGTGGATGTTATATTTAATAATTGCTATGATGTGCGAATAGTATTTGCAATAGTATGCGCTGTAATTTTTGTAGCCATCGTACATGCACAGTGTCTTGCAACCGAGATGTTGAGAAACGACATTGATCAACACCAAAAAAGTGATGTTGCTAAACTACTTTTTTAAATCTTGCCTTAGACTTTGTTGTCATTTACGTTATCTTCTTGCAATGAATCAGCTTATGGAAACGAGTAATTTGTTTCAAGAGGCAAACATTAGTCGTACACGTATGTAGCATAATCGTGAGGCTGATAAAAGGTTGAGTTGATCGGTTTGGCTTCCGAGAAGCTCGGTTTGACGATACGACCCGGTGAAAGATAATTTCACGCGGCAAAATAAATCCGAAACACAGTGTAAATATTTTCATACGTTTACCTAATGACCTAACACGATAAATAAAAACATAAGTAAATATTGTAAGTTGAGATATAGTTCGGTGTACACGTAACAAGCACATGTAACGTACTTGTGTTTACAGCCAAGTTGCTCTGAATCAGAGGCTGGTACAATCAGATTCTATGGTTACAAAGGTTCTATATAATTTAACGAAGAATTACAACTAAAGTTACAGTTCACGTTCATTTTTGTTATGAGATAGAATTCCGTTACAATCCGCCTCGTTGAATCGAATCTACAATCTTCAGCACAAACGTAACTGGAGGAGTTTAACAAACATCCGTGTTTCTCATAGTGTTAGAAAACTGGTAGCTAAAATTGGTTTGATTAGGTTGATTTGAAAAATTGCTGTTTAACATTGAGCTAATATGTGCGATAATACCTGCAAGTCGAAGGTTAATATTTCGTCTTGCTCAGGTTGACTCGGTTCGAATTATCCGAATAAAAAGCTACCAGCGATGATAAAGTAAAGATACGTTAGATGGCCAGCTTTCAGCTAACTTTGATAAAGAGCAAAAAGGTGTAAAGAAACGGTTCGGCAGTTTATACAGGTGACAATCTGCAACGAGAATGACGAGGTTAATTTCATGGATTATCAAATCGAACAGCTCACTTAAAGTACGGTTCGATTAAATGGCGAGCAACTCCTTGCGGAAAAAATTAATTTGCACACTTCCGAGCGTATGATCCGATAAGGGTCGAATTAATCGGCTTGCAACCTATTTAATGTCGGCGTTATTATTAGCAAGAAAGAGGAAAAGAAATGGTATATACTAGTTGCAACGGCTGATAGTGTTAGTTTATGAGCGAATTATTACTCCATTATAGCAGCGGCTGCGAGATATCATAGCATCGACTATTTACAGCGGAATTGTGACTCGGAAGTTCGACTGAAATTCCTATTAATTCCAGAGTCCTCGCTGAATTTTCGTTCGATTCTTCTCTCCTTCAAATTATTCCGCAACGATTCGCGTGTAATTTTCTGTTCATTATCGATATATTGGAAGGTGTTTATTATCATTAATAAGTAGATTCGAGCAATGTATGCCAGGCTGAAAATCATAACGATGTAAACGAAGATATTGAGAATTTTATCGTGTATTTCAGCTCTTAAAAGTATCGTGGTTTTACTGTTATAATTAAGTTACTTATAACTTTATTCTCTGCCGCGATACGTCTACATGGCCTGAAAAAATATAAATTTGTAGAATAATAAACACAGAACATTATTTTGTAATATTAAATAACCGTTTATTTACGTCACTATGATTTTCCGTTGTACATACACGAAGACATTGCTTGAAGATTAAACCCCAAAAAAGAATAGCACAAAGTAATTTTTATTCTTATGGTAGCCGTGCGCGAGTTTTGCAAACTCGTAGAAAAATCGTTGCAACAAGCGTGTAAAATTATTAGTTAAAAAGATTAATAACGAAAGGTTTTAATTAAAATTTTAATAAAATCTCTGACTACGTTTTTGCTGCGTTAAAGAGAAATGCATATTCCGTAAACATAATTAACCGAAACTAGTAAACTCAACAGAAAATATGTTAAACTATAATATAATAAATTTCGAAAGCTCCAACTGCAATTATGACGTAAAAATATTTTACGAAAGTGATTCCGTAGGTCAATTTCTGATTGAATGTCTTAACGTAATTATCCACGGTGTCCGCAAAATCACACCATAGTATTTATTGTAGCATTTACATACTAATTAATTAGACCCGAGTAATATGCAAATAGATGCAGAGAGAAGAAGAAATTAGTACAATGGCGAACAGAAGAAAATTTATAAAACGAGAAGTATAAAAAGGAAATGTAAGTTTACAAAACGAGCGTTGCTAATCCGGTAAAAGATTGTCTCAACTGGTTGTCTCAACTGGTCCCAAAAGTTACTGAAATTCATAATATACCAACATAAAACTTTAACATTAAATTTCCTGTCATTTTTATACTCTATCGTATGGCCAAAACGCAGAATGGACCTGACAGAAAAAAACACTGTTGGAAAATAAGTACATGAGCCGATATTTTTATGAAATTTCACATAATTCAAAGAATCGGATACGAAAGGATACAGGAAAGAAGAGAGACGATGGTACGTACGTCCCTGGTGTTGGTGTCACTTCCCATTTCGGGTTGGCAGTTCGGTTTTTCGTCGTAGATGTTCGTATGCTTCCGCCGGCGACCCGGAAAAGCACGAGGCGCGCGTCGGCCGCTGCGCGGAAATTGTCGAACGAGCGATGGAGGTCGGCGGAGGTCGGCCAACTCGAACCACGCTGCGGCGTCGATTCGATTCTCGATACGCGTAGCTGTCGCTTGGAAAATCGTTGGACCGGCTTTTGTCGTCCACGTGTTCTCACGGGAACTTTGGCCGTTTCTTGTTACGAACCGAGCAACGCGGATCATGCAAATGCAAGTATTAATATGCGACCCGCCGAGTAACTTACGCAACCGTTAATAACTCGTAATGTTTGTAGACAGCCGTACATCCGTATTCTATTAACGAGTGATAATGTAATACGATATTTGTCATTGGAACGGTTTGTACATAGAAGCAGGACGGCTCAATATTACCTATTTTTCAGTTGTTTCCCTTTCAGACACCAAGATACGAGGCAGGAACGAGTAACTGGATCGCTGTATTAATTATCGAATAGCAAGCACCAGCGCTTTGTTGCAATCGATACTTTCTCTCGTTCTTTGATCGCACAAGTATCGATGATATTTTCAAATTATTCGATTCTGCTTTAATGCAGTTTACGACGCACTATTTGACAAAGTGTGGCGGCGTATAATAATTGAGTTTACGTGTTTGATTGTTGAACGCTGCTTGTGTACGAGCACAAATAGCGTTACTTAACACGCAGTACCGTGCTACTTGCTTTAATCTATCTTGCTATTGGTATCCTATTGGTTAACACCAAAATTCTCTGTTTATGCTTTTTACGCTCCTTTCGTTACATAACCTTAGATTTGCATTCGCAGAAAAAATTCGGCACGCATAACGATTTTAAAGCCTCGATTATATAAACGTCGATATAAGTCGAATTAATCTGTTGAGTAACGAGTGGCAGGTAGCTTCAACTGGATACTTAATGAAAAATGGATACCTGAAAAGGTCGTAAAAATATCCGAAGCTGGTCATAAGATATAAAAAGGAATATAAAAATCGTCTTAGAATGTTTGCAAAAACGCTACGATGATTTGCTCGCTACGATTAAACCGAAAGTTGGGTAAAAGTCGACTTAGCTTAGAGAACTCGTATAATAATTAAGAGAAGGTCGACGCTGGAAATAGAACGTTATCTAATAACCATTTTTCTTTTTAGTTGAAGAAATAACAAAGAATGGCTAAGAGAACTCTAACTTCGCTTAAAACCCGAAGAAACTTTCAAGTGTGCTGAATTTAGATAACTTGAACGGGACGAAACCCGGCCATGGAATTGGATCTAAAAATTAAAGTTACTTAATTTTAGTGTTTCGTTTTTATTTATATTATGCACTCTACGTGACATAGGATTTTTTTATGTAAATATAGAATACAAAGTAACGCTAAATATTCTGAAAGAAACGTAGACCAAATGTAGTAAAACCAGTTCTGATTATTTATTACGACATCAGTCGAAAATCCACGCCCTAAAATTTGAAAAATCTTGACATAGGTCCTGCTATTTCTGATATAACTAAATAATTGCACTTTCAATTGAATCGCTACGCGGATACCAATAATATCGAATATTCCCGAAAAAGATGGATCTCTTTTTTGAAAATGTCTCAAACTAAAATGTCTTAAAAGCTTGTAATTGTAAGTGTTATATTTATCATTTCGTACAGCGAACGATTCGTTCCGGAACTCGTAATTATTACAAGATGATATTTCTATAAACAGCCATGGAAATAGGCGAATGAAATTTTTAACTGTGGTTCGTTTCTTCCTAATTATCTGACGGGATCTACTTACTGATTTATTAAATTGATTCGTCAAATTGACCACAAAGATACATAACAGTACATTGTTGGCTGTAAATATTAGGACATCCAATCGTTATACGTACATTTGCTGAAAAATGGCAAATTTTACCATGCTCAGTGTCTTTAGTATTACGTACGGCACGATAATTTGTAATAAAGTACAGTGGAAGTAAAGTACAAATAAAAACAGTGGAAAGCCACTTGTACCAAATCGTCAACGGTGTATTTACACTCTATCGAAGTTTATTTCCAGAAAAATGATTATTTTGTTAAGAAATAAGTTGATTGCAATTACCGCGACAAAACAGTAAATACACAGCTTTAGTCGATTTATTCTAATAATACGTAATGGCAAATGTAACGCACGCGATAGAATAGCTTCGTTACGTATGAATGAAATTTATAAATTCATCGGTCGATTAAGCCGAATCGTGAAAGTACGAGTAACCCAGAAAAAGTCGATTACCTCGACAACGTTCATTAATGATTCACAAACTTGTTACAGGTACTGGTGAATCCGGCAAATCCACCTTCATTAAACAGATGAGAATCATCCACGGGTCTGGTTACTCGGACGATGACAAGAGGGGGTTCATTAAACTCGTGTACCAAAACATTTTCATGGCCATGCAGTCCATGATCCGGGCGATGGACCTCCTCAAGATCCAGTACGCCTCATCTGCGAATATAGTGAGTATTTTTATCGGTGACCCTGGTCTTCCTTCTCCCCATGTTAATTATGGTAACCAAGTGCAACTCAAAAATGCGTTGTTTCCACGCGATCCTAGGAAAAAGCAGAACTCGTGCGAAGCGTGGATTTCGAGACAGTTACAACCTTTGAAAGTCCATACGTAGAAGCAATCAAAGATTTATGGGCGGATAGTGGTATCCAAGAGTGTTACGACCGCAGGCGAGAATACCAGCTCACAGACTCCGCTAAGTAGTAAGTATCGTCTAGCCGTGTCTTTGCCATCTACTTGCCCCTGAGGAGAGCGTATCTTTTTTCACCTCGTTCCACTCGACGTCGTTGTTCGGTTAGCAGTCCCACCGTGTCGCCCTCTAAACGAGTCGAATACGCACCCGCCAATTACAGGCCTGCGTGAAACGTTAAACGCGTGTAACGTCTAAATATGAAGAATCCGTTGTAGAGAAATATTTGATGGAACGTTGAAGGTTTGCACCGACTGTTAGGTTTCTATTTGACAAGCGATCTATTTACTCATGTGAATGGTTTACTCGATATCTGGTTGATTCGATATTTGTTCGTTGAACGAGATTATAATATTTGGGAATGCCAGATGTCCAGTGTATCAGGTATTGAGAACATGATGTTTCAGTTACCTATTGGAGATAGATCGAGTCGCAGCAAGGGGCTACCTCCCAACAGAACAGGACATTCTTCGTGTGAGAGTGCCTACTACTGGTATAATTGAATATCCTTTTGACTTGGAAGAAATTCGATTTAGGTATGTCTCGCCATGCAAAGGAAGACGCTGCCTGTGCCTGTGATCTACTTACATTGGACTCTTTCTGCATCGTGGCTGCATGTATTGTGACTCACCGATTTCATTGTACATGGAATCCATCATTCGTTTCGTTTCTCCTTTCTCACTGGCGTCTCGCGAGTTCCATTGATACCTCCGGTTTTATGACGTGCCGTGGTTCCAAGTTCTCCTGTACGAAACTTCGTCTCTCGCGACGACGAGAAAATTTCGTGCTCTGTATGCGGAGAGAAGACACAACGCAAGGTGTTCCTCTTCTAGCGGAGAATGGACGCACACGGTCTTCTCTCGATCAATCGTATTTATTTACAAGGAACATAATAACCTTGCGGTGAACGATGTAAACTGTCCCATTGTCAGTTACCGTGTCATAAAACTGTAAGAATAAATCAATGAACTTTGCATTTGAGAGAATTCTTACAGGCTGGGGACAACGAGCATGTGTCAAATGTTTTGCGATATTCCTCTCCTCGTAATCACCTTTAATACATGCATGGGCATGCACTATCAGACTGTGGCTTCGTTTGTTTTGCAGTTATCTTAGTGACCTAGAACGTATCGAAAAGCCTGACTTCCTTCCTACCGAACAAGACATTCTTCGGGCTCGAGCTCCTACTACTGGCATTATAGAATATCCGTTTGATCTGGACTCCATCATATTTAGGTACTAACACACATTACTTGAACTTGACTATACGTTTAGAAGTATACTATACTAACTTAGTATCGTACTAACCTGGAGTAATGGATTAGTATCAAAATACCTGTGTGAGTTTTTTTTAATACGGGTAGACACTTTTATTTTATTCCCATCGTGTCATGTATTTTTTGTCTGTACATTATCGCAATACCATTTATTTATGTTAATCATTTTTTTTTTCTCTCTCGATCGTATATAGTTTCTTAAGTATTATCGCGATTTGTTGTAATGTAAATAATATTCTCTTATACGTAAGTTATCACGTATACAAATAGACTTTATAAGTTACAGAGGTAAAATAGAAAAGTAGCAGGTAATTAATAAGTTATCATTGATAACGTAACGTAATAATGGTAATATTTACTATTTGTATCTTAAAAATTGACAAGGTGAGTGAACACGTAGATAACTTCTTATTAAAAAAAAGAAAAACCAGGATTATGTTATTTACTACATATTTTATAGCTGATTCTTCCTGTTTCGTTCTCCTTTCTCTTTTTTTCTTTTTGTTTTTTTTTCTCTTCAATTTTTATCCTTCGTTTGCTTTAAATAGCTCATTGTTTGCATGTTTTTCCATGAAATTTCTGTTCAGAAAATATCATTTTGTAAATATTACGACATTTGACTAATGAATCGTATGAGTAATTTAAATTCTGAATGTGAAATTAGGAATTATTTACAAACCGCACTTAACAAATTGATAAATAACGGATAACAGTTTGCGCTTTAGTTTGATTAATATTGTAGCAAATATTTAAGTCGTAGGTGAAAAGATGAACGATGTTACATAAGTATATTTTACAGGATGGTAGACGTTGGTGGACAGAGATCAGAAAGAAGGAAGTGGATCCACTGTTTCGAGAATGTCACTTCTATCATCTTTTTAGTAGCTTTAAGTGAATATGATCAAATTTTGTTTGAATCGGAAAATGAGGTAAATACTATTACAATATTTCTTTCTCCTATTTTCTAGTTTACCCATATAAATCATATGATTAACTAAATCATATCATTGTAACTTGTTATTACCATTTTTCAGAATCGAATGGAAGAAAGTAAGGCTTTGTTCAAAACAATTATTACATATCCTTGGTTTCAACAGTCTTCTGTTATTCTGTTCCTAAACAAGAAAGATCTGCTCGAGGAGAAGATTATGTACTCTCACCTTGTTGACTATTTTCCTGAATATAATGGTAGGTATATAACACTGATATTTACTTTTGGAAATTATACTGTATAATAACATTCACAACATTAAACTTATTAATGTTTGTGAATCTTTAGATTGATAAGTACATCATATGTAATATACTGGATGTTTACTATTGTTCACTATGTATGAACGAAAATCTACCAGTTGATTCGAGATGTGATTTTAGATAGAAAGTTCTCATACAAACACATAATAAAATTCAATAATTTATTAATAAAGGTTGATAATCTTTGTTAATTTTAATATACTCGGTTTAGTATGAATTTTATCTTCAGAATTGATTATGTGTCTTTATTCTATCCAGAAAGATGAATTAATTTTTCAAAATACAGCAGACAATTCCATTATTGAACATTGCAAATAGATTTTTAATTTTTATATTTCTAGTTAATATAATTATTCCAACATTATACATAGATATTTGATTTTTAATCCATTTTTATTAAATCTTTATAATTCGCTACTACTGATTTGAAAATACTTTTTATGTGGTATTTTAGCTTTAATAAATAGAAAAATAAATTGGATTATCATGTTTTGAAAAATATCGCAGAGAACTTAAACTTTCACAAATAAAATAGAAAAGGAAATAATGTCTAAACGATTAATTCATTTAGAAATAAAGATTTATTTTGGATCAGTAGGATATAGATAGGTTCAAACTTGGTGAAAATTCTTTAATAACATTCCGAATCAATTGAAAAAAATATTTTTTACTCGTATTGATACTTCTCGTATAAGTTATATATTTACTTCCCCTAAAATATTTAATAAACTTATATCTTTCCCATTCTTATAAATTATTCAGTCAATATTGTGTTTCTATTAAAAATTTTATTTATATTTATTAAAATTAATGAAAATGACTCTTTATCTCTTAAAGTAATATAGAAGTTATAATATCATAATATTATTAAGTATATCATAAACACCTTCGGATGAATTGTCAATATGTTCAGAGAATCAGGCTTAGAATTATTTCGCATTGCTCTGGAGCGTACTATTCAGTTTATTATTAGTAAGTGAACAAGTTGTATGGTATAGGCCCTAAACAACAAGATGTACCAGCAAGGGAATTCATCTTAAAGGTGTATCTCAGTACGAATCCCGATCCTGACCGCATGTGCTACTCTCACTTCACGTGTGCGACAGGTCTGTTTAAATATAACACATCCTGGCAGAAATTGTAGATGTTTTGTAGAGAATTTTCTAAATTGAGCCAGTAACTATACATCATAAAGTTGTAACTGTATCCTTAAAGCTTAACCCTTTCTGTATTATAGAACAGCTATTTTCCGTATTTCGACATTACCTTTCATTCATTTTATCAATAATAAGTGATACAACTTTTCCGTAAAACCATACCAGAACAACTTACATACATAAATAGAGATTTTAGTTTTTGCTTTAGGAAAATTTATTTACTTTACAATTGATTTTCAAAGCATTTTGACATAAACATTCCTTAGAATTTTCCAGACATGTCTAATTAGATCTAATTTAAGTAATCTAATTAAAATGTGTTATATTTTCTTAATCTGATAAAATGAAAACATATATTAAGCTTACATAAGAGATTTGTATTTGACTGATAATAACTTTAAAAGGTTTCTTTGAGAGTTAATAGAACTAATTGAATAATTTGTCCTTCAGTATTTATTGGATTTGGATATAAACTTCATTGATTTAGTAAACCAGATAAAGTGGATTTGATAATAGTTTCAACATAAAAAAAAATTTTTTTTCTCCATTAAAACATAATGTTTGTCTTCTGTATCTAATTTTCTCTTTAATCTTTACATATCATTTTAATGTATATTAGTTTATATATTGTAGTAAAATAATTGAAATTAATTTTAGTTTTCTGTTATTATTATATTTTTATGTTCTAAAAGTATTTTATTATAGGTAGTATAAATCTTGTAATTTTATGTTATTAATATTAATTAATATTTGAGTTGGTTTCAATCAGATTTTAAAATAATATCTCACTGATATTACATAATTAAATTGGGAGAAAAAAGATAGTATGCGCTAGAATAAATATAAATAGAAGTAATTGTCAATTCGTTTGCTTGCTTATATATTTCACAGGCCCACAAAGAGATGCCATACCTGCTAGAGAATTCATTTTACAGATGTTTGTCGAATTGAATCCAGATATTGAGAAGATTATATATTCACACTTTACGTGTGCCACAGGTAGGCTGTTAGTAATTGATGCTAATGTGCATTTGTTTTTGCTTCTTAACATTATGTATGTTGTGTAAGATAATTTGCATGTTGCCTATATCCTACAGCAGGTGCGTAATTCTTATCTTAATGGTTATTTACTTCAGGAAAATCAATCTATTTTATAGTGTCAAAAACTAATACTATTGTGCAATTTAATTTTAAAATATTCTTAATTACCTATTTTTTGAATGTTCATTATTCATCATAGTTAATAATCTAAACATACTATTAGATTGATCTTCTGTCTGATTTGATGTTTCAAATTGATATTAATATTAAAATGTGGTTTATTATTGCATGCTGCGCTTATGGGATTATTCATCAGACACGGAAAACATTAAGCTTGTATTTTGTGCTGTTAAAGATACAATTATGCAAACTGCACTTAAAGAATTTAATCTTGCCTAAAGGACAATTTTTGCATTTACATATAATCTTTAGTGTGTTTCTTTTATTGCGAATATATACAGATTTTTTTACAAAATGACTATTAATGTTTAGTCATGTGTTGGAAAATCAGAAGTAATAATAGAGTAACATATTCTGTGTGCAAAATTTTGAGACTGCCAATCTGTTCCCTGCATAATATTGTTCACGCATAAATCATTTCAACATAATAATCAATTGTTACTGAAGTGAAATGCAGTGAAACGCGGTAAAAAAAATATTTGGTTTATTAGTATTACAGATTGAGTAAAGTAGTTTTTTCAATAATACCATATTATTTCAGTAGTAAAAGAAAGTACTTTTATTTAATTAATGAAATTTAAAACAGTTATCATAAGATATAATATATTTTAATCATGCAGAATACCATATAACAGAACTTAAATTAGTATGATCAATTTCATAACTGGTTTTAATTTTAATTCATAAGTGCTAAACTTACAAGGTCATTGGAAGGAATACTATGCTCTGCACAAAGTTTTAATGCATGGGTTATACAAACCATATTTATTTGCACATACTGTTTGATCATACTGTAATAATTTCTTAAGTTTCTAAATTTAGTTAAACAAGTTTATTTTATTTTAAAAAATGCTACTAAAGAATTTTATGCATTTTTTCAATAACGGGTTTCTGTAATTTATTTAACAAAGCACAGTTAAATGTGTAAAACAATAACGCACTGCTGAAAATAATTAAAGGATGATATTCCACTCATTTTGATCTTTATACCTACTTCTTGTGTCTGTACATTTTTGTTTAATTATTATCTTAAAGTCAATTCTTATCACAGAATCATACGAGTAACATTTTAATCTATCAAGCCTGGAGGATATCTTTACTTCTATTTGCTTGATCGATGTAACAGAATACTTTGTAAGAGCAGTCCCCTAATTGTTTCAAGCAGTGTATATTTCATGTTTGTGGGAGTGTGGAACATACTTTGTTCTTCAATGGCATGTGATAACTATTGCATTACATATATAGCTTTCTTTTCTATTATATATACTTTTATAAAATTTCTGCAATTAATTGTAACTTCTCCAATTTGTTATGTTCAATTGTCAGTAATAAGGATTATAGAAATTGTTATAAATTTATGTGCTTCAGTTATTTAATTTAAATATATCATTCTGCAATATAATTAATTTCTTTAATGATTCCCATAATATAAATTATATCATATATGTGTCAGTGTTTTCGTGAATTTTTATATATAGAAGATAAAAATTGCATGTTGCATGTGTATGAACTTCAAGCTTATTCTCACCCTTCACTTAAGGGTAAGTTGATTTGTCATATACTGTTGTATTACTATTCAATGAAAGATATTAATTACTCAAAGTTTCAACATTTCTAAACAATTTTTAATGGTCACTAATGCTTTTGCTTAATTAACTGATTAACTACATTATTATTGTTCAAGTTCATAAATTATAAATGTTTACACTTGTTTTCTCTTACAGATACAGAAAACATCAGATTTGTATTTGCAGCAGTGAAAGACACCATTCTGCAGTTAAACTTAAAAGAATATAATTTGGTTTAGATGGCAATACACAAAATTCAGGATGGACTCAAGAATTTTTCTTATACCCTGACCAAGGTATCAGTGTGAACTCTGTTAAGTTAGAAATGGGAAAGACGAAAAAGCCAGAAAATGAACAGTAATTTGTGGTGCCATCAGCGTACTGTCGCTGCTCCATTACAAGTGTACCAACTATTGATTAGTAAAATTTATAAAGGAGGTAACAGCGATGAACAAATATGGACCTAAATCTGAGCGTTATACGTTCTTTCCTAACCTTCTCACTGTCAATACCAACAAATTGATTTAGTTTCGTACTCTATTTGTTGAATTTATTACCTTTTTATAGATTAGTTTAGTCAATCATGCCTGGCTGACTGCGTAATCGTCTAATTTTTATATAATAATACCACGAGCAACACATCAATAAACGTATAAGATAGAGTGCAGCCATGCCATAAAATGTCTGTCCAAGTGTTCATCTCAAATCAAGAGATCTCAGCAAGAAACTGAAGAGAAGAAGGACAAATGCTTTTTAATCACAAGTAGTCGGTGACACAAGTGAGAGCAATTTTAGTGCCATTTACTAGTGCGGTGTTTTTATTGCAGTCCTTTCTTAGATGCAAACAGCCAAAGTGTTTTTTTATCTGTGCCAGAAGCAAGTCGAAGTTCTTTCTGCATGTGACTCAAATTCATAATTCATCGTATAAATATTGTTATATATAATATATAAAATGAAACATAGGTTAGCATTGAAGAAAGCAACATGAAACCAACAAGAAGGAAACTTTACCACCCTTCAATATTAAGAAATTATTAGAAAACATCTGTTTGATGTGATTTTAGGTAATTTAGGAGGTGAAAGGTTGCAGATTCTTCTGCTGTCTTTGTTCTCCGTAGGCTGTGTAAAAAATGTGAGGGCTGCGATCTCATACCATACAGTTATAAGTCTGCAATTTACGAACGACGTAAAAGTCTTAATTACAACACTGGTTTTCCTTTCATCCAGCCCTCGCCTATTGACACAGCATCGCGCAGCTAGGGACATGGTTTAAGAACGTATGGCCCTAGTTCGCATTGTATCCAGATTACAGTGTATGTATGTATGAACTGCTCACTGCCTGCGCTCGCTCATGCTGGCTAGCGCGCTGCCCACTGCTTGTATTCTCTAATGGTTCAATTAACTGCTGTTTGTGCCACCTTTTGATGTTCTACCGAAAGAATATTTGTGTAAAGGTGATAGAAACTGCTTTGCACAAACCTAGAGAGTACTTGCACAATAAACTTTATGGTGTTGGTCAAATCAGTGAATTAGGGTATGACGTCTGGACACGTATATCCTGAATGTCTAACCCTGATACTGCTAACACTCCACGCACACTGGGCAGCGTATGTCATACCCACTTTGGTTGAAACACTGAGTTTATATGAAAGAAAAAATATATAAATACATTGAATAAAATATAATATTAAGAGATAATAACAAATAATATTGAATAATAATAATAATATTAGTAATATAATAATATTAATAATAATAATAATATTAATAATAATATAATATTAATAATACTGCTTGGTTTTCAGTGAGAGTGTGTGATTAAAGAGAGTGAGGGAGAAGAAATAAATGTGTATTCAAAGTGAGAAAAATGGTAGCAAAAATGAAAGAAAGAGAGAAATGGTGGGAGGAGAAGAGGATGAGAGTAAGAAAAAGGAAGACAGAAAGGGAGAGAGTGGTGAAAGAGAGAGAGAAAGAGAGAGAGAGAAAGAGAAAGGGAGAGGAAGAGAGAGAGAGAGAGAGAGAAAGGGAGAAAAAATGGGAGTGAGAGAATGAATTTAGATGTATGATATGTATGCAGAATGTATGAAACATTTTAACAAAAGATAAAAATTGATTGAGACGAACAGGCTTTCTTTCGCCTGATTCAAGAATGTGCGAGTGACGCGCAAATTTGTGGCTATAGTTCATTTGTAAATCATTTTTTGTCAAAAGTATACATTTTTCTGAAAGCATAATATGTTGAGTATTCTTTCTGTGTGTATAAAATGTAAACACCTACCACGCCCAAAATGAAATCAATGTTTCTAACTTATTTATAATAAATAATATACATTAATGATAAAAATAAACGCAGTTTGTGACAGTAATATCGATGCATGATACCGCATTTACCTCATATATTTACCTGAAAATATAGTGATCCTTGAGTAAAATAATAATCCCTGATCCTGTTTATATGAAAAAAATGTTTAATTATGTATTCTAATAAAGAAGTTATATTTAAAGTTTATTAAGTTATATTTTGTTTTCGTTATGTAAGAGCTGTTACCGTTTATTAAAAAAAAATATATTTTCGTTCAAGAATGTACTGTAAAATTCTTATTACCGCTTTTTACATAATCTTATTATAATAACAATGAAATCGAATGGAAATTTTATTCATTTTATTTATTATAAATTACCACTTCTTATTTAAGGAATTATTTCAACGAATTAAATTTATACGAAAAGAAGTAGTAGTTATTCACGTTTCTAATTATTTGAATCTATCAAACTGGTTAACAATAATTCCTTTAATCATTCACTGATTTGAATAGTTAATTTCGTTATTTAAAAAGTAGATAACATTTTACATATCAAATAATAAGTAGTGTATAATAACATATTTAGTTTGAAAGTTCAAAAATTACCATTTTATTAATGTAACAGTATTTTTATAAGAAAAAGAGATAAAATTTTATAACATAATGTTCTAATCTCTATACCTGTGTAAGAAGTGATTAACAACTACATTTTAACTATATTTTAACTATATGCTGTATATGTTATATATGTTACATAAATTTTGTTTAAATTATGTGATATAATCAAATCATCTTCGTACATAAACAGAATGGTAATATATTAGTAAACTGCAGATTTATAGGAAATTCACAATTGCTAAAATCCACATAATATGCAAAAATATAAAAATAAAAGTGCAAAATATCCAAAGTATAACAGTTATTATAATATCCAGTGGATGAAATAGATTTCTACTTAGACTTCGTTTATTTAATTAGCGTTATAAAAGTACGCATGTGCATGAAAATCCGCAGTTTATATATTAGCCGTGAGTTATTAGAGATTTGTAATTGGCGCACAAAAATGTAGCCATACTACGTACGCCAATGAGAAAGCGGGCCGCCTAGCGGCGCATTTTCAAACATCACAGCATTCTCTTAAGGCGAAAATGTCACACTGTGAAAAGGATGTTGATGCGGTGAGGAGAAAGAGCGCGCGCGCAACGTGTATAACAGCGTTATCGTTTCTGCAAGTATAGTCCTGCGAAGGATCATCGAAAGGACTACACCCCTACAGTAGATTGAGTTGAGCTTTGTTTCTCGAGTCGACTCCTACAGTGAATAAAGTCAAGCAAGTGAAAAGATGAGTCTTCTACTAGAAGAGGAGGAAATTGACGAGTGAGTGTTTCTGTGGCTTGCAATTATATTTTCTACGTTTAAGTTTCGACTCTCATGAGACGAGAGTTACCTCCCTTTTGGTTAAGCTTGTAATAAGGGGCTTGGCAGCGTCTGTAACTCATTTTATGAAATAAGAATCTTTTCTCGCGTAAATATTTATATCTCGACAGTTGTTAAGGACAGGTTGTCCAAAGTTAAGTAGTTTGCGCGATTGTGTATTCATTACATTTCTTTCGAAACTTTGTGAGATCGCTGTATGAGCTACAAGTGTACGAGGGTCCATGTGATTTTAGAAATCCAATTTTTCTTTGTATATTAATTTATGAATATGCATATCACATGTAACCTACTTAACAATTAATCGTGTCTCTACTCGTGATGTTTGCATTTCTTTAACTTTTGAAATATAAAATATATTTTTCCAATAATAAAAAAGAATAAGAGGGAGGGCAAATTTAAAACCGTTAGTTGATTACATGGAATTATGGGAGTAATGAGATTGTGATACTTGTTAAATTTTTTGTGTTTTTATTGCTTAGAAATATTACGTTTTTATAAATTTTCTTGATTTCACAAATAGCCTGCTGATATTTATGATATTTATAATAGACTTAATATTTATTAGGAAATAAGAATGAATTCGTAATATTAAAAAATATTAGAAAGGTTAGTTTCTTGGAGTAGTATTATTGAATTAAAATCAAGTTCGAAGATATTGAAACACATATAACATAGATAACATAGAAATAATTCGATACATAAAATAAATACGGTTTTATAAGAAATATTGCACTGTACAGCTAACGCATTAATAAACAACTTAATTTAAATACGAAAATTAAAGCACATAGAGAACGAAATATATATTGGTTATTAGTTGTATATATTTAAATATTTCCGAAAACGAATAAAGATGGAAATAATTGAAAGATGTAAATTGGATTTGACATTTACTTTAGCTATCACTGGTCAGCAACGAAGTGGACGATCGATGTGATAGGCTTAACCATGTATTGTGTGTCATGCGTATATCATTTCTTTTTTGTTCTCAAACTAATCATCCGTGTGCTCGTTCAAATGGGGACGTCAAAGTTATTTAGGACACCCTAATTAATTAATTTGATTAAAATTAATGTGATTAAATAATTCGGATGTATTAAGGCCTCAATCGATTCACCTTGAATTTCATGGCATATACTTTCCATTATTGGAATACTAAATGAGAGCATTTGGTGCATAACCCTGATTAACTTAAACACGAATGCTTCAATGCTTTTAACGCTAAGCGTAACTTTTGCCATTGGTGCTTTTTAGTAGAATATATGTAATCTTTATGTAGGTCTAAATTTTGGCATTTATCGGATAGATTCTGCGCGTCGCTAATCATTGATAAGATAGAATTTTAATTAAAAATTAATTATATTTAATCGATAAAAGTGTATATCACTTTAATTGTGTATTGTAGATTGTATGTTTTGCATTGTATCAACTATGAGTATGGTAAATTCTAATTAAAATTGTTCTTCCTTTTTCTGTTGCGCTTTGTTAAATTACAGAGAAGTTTAATTAAATAATTTATGACACGGTAGTCGCGTATTATTAAAACGCGTAATGTACTCGATAGAACAAATTAAATCTTTAAACGTGGTTTAATTCTAAGTGCAAAATAAGTTTGTGAAAAGTTTGGAAATTTTGACATTTCTTTCTTCTTCTTGCTCTCCCTTTAACTGTTGAACTTTATCTTTGATTTTTCGCATTACAGCTATAGAATACATACCTTACAAATATTTTAAAATCGACTCTTTTATCTCTAACACGTTATTTTGTTAAATACGTTATTTGCAATTATTATTTGCATTTTAATTAACCAAATAGAGTACCTATTTCTTAGATAACGTTATTTATATTTGTCCATTGATAATATAAATATGAACAAGGACGTCGACTCTCACTTTCTTCTTTAAAAATCTTAAACAAAATCTTAAGCGTAGACAATTACCTAACATTATCAGAACAGAGAGTATTTTTAAACATATTTTTCTATTATAGGTAAATTACCAGAAAAACTAATTTGTAAATAAAACTACCTTTATTTACTACGTTATTATAAATAAATCATTTAACCTGCGGGTTTTAGTTCACATAGAGAAGAGTTTGAAAAATGTTGTAAAGAGGAACTTCGGGAAACTTTTAATTAAAATCAGTTGTGTATGCATGGTAACACGAGACTACTACTTAGTGGTACTAACGTAACTAACAACAGCGCGCTATTTACTTCCAGAGTTTCTGCATGATATATTCAAAAGTTATGTGATAATTTTAAAGTTAACTCGTTTGTAACGTAGCTTTTATCAAATTAGAATCGCACGATATCGACGCCCCAATACCATCAATTATTCTAATTTTAGATTATTGCGTAATAAATGTCTCTTTTCGAGGAGGCTCCTATTTCAGTCATTTTTCAATTATAAAATATCTGGCACTTCTTTCTACTTATATATCATTCTATTTCGATAGCTATAGTCTATACTTCTTCCGTTTATTGATTTCACAATAATTTTAATGTTATTTATGTTTCATTTTTTTTTTTCTAGTCCAAGGTATGGAAACGTGACTTTAGAACCATTTTTATCTATTAATATGCAAAAAATGGATCTATACACTTGGACATAGCAACTTTGGAATACTGGAAATATTAGATTTCCGTGAAACTGAAATTAACTAACTTGTACGGCAGCAAAAAATGTAACAATTTCATTGGACTTAACGTTACAGCGAACGTTATTCTCATTGTAAGAATTCTCATTGTAAAACGATTCGTGCTTACTGATTGCCTTTTATCTCGAAATTAACATTTACATTGTGACAGTTTAATAGATTATAATCTTTGTTCCATCTATATTCGATCTTTTCGCACTTTGACTAATTTATCGCATCCTCGATCCACGTATAAGATTAAAATGAAATCCGATATTAACGTGAAATTAACGTGAAGATTATTTAAGATATATGTCGTCGTATTCCTTAATTCTAACACGAAAAAGTTCGACAATATTACTTTGCTAATCAACTTCGTGATATTTATTTCACGATAGAACAATAAACCATCCTTTAATATGTTTCAGCATTATTTCGTTCATATTTGCGAACTCGTAGAAAGTTTCGATTACGTTCAGTTGATTAAATTTTGGCTGAAATTAGAATTTTCTATACTTAAGGTTCCTTAAGATAATTAAATTATTTAAACTATTCATCGCATGTACGAAGATTAAATGTTGATACTCTTAAGAAAATTACTTCTTTTTCGTGTTTTTATTCTTTCGTAAATTTATCGTGCTTTTATATCTCTTTTTTTACTCTCCTACATAATATGCGTTTTCTTTTGTTTCCTGAAATATTCACGGAACATTTTTCGCATGCAATATCCGTGATACTTGCGCGATATTTAATCTTAACAATAACGTTTCACCGTCCATAAACATCATCTACGTAACTTCCTAACCTCTCCTGTTTTGATTTTTCCTAACCTCTCCTAACTTGGATAATTTTCCAATTTGTTATTCTGTTCTTCGTTTTTGATTTTTGTATGGACGAATAAGGAAATTGACGAGCCGAGACGTAATACTCGGAGGTCTTCTAAAAGTCTGTTTTAACTTTGATTGTTAAATGTCTTGCAAATGTCGTATCTCGTACGTATCTCTCATATAGTAAATGCACAATTTTTCTTATGTGACATAAGCAAAGCATCTTTCTCGCGATTATTAATCAAATATTAATCTCGATATGTGAAATTATAACTTTTGGAATTGCAATTTTGTTAGACTCGATGCTTCGAAAATATTGCAGAATTTCATAACTAGAAAACTAGATTCGTTGTGGGAATATTTTCTTCGTATGTATATACAGAGTAGTTGGTAACTGGTGGTACAAGAGGAAAGAGGGTGATTCTACGCGAAAAAAGAAGTCGAAAATATAGAATAAAAATTTTTCGCTTGAGGCTTTGTTTTCGAGAAAATCGACTTTGAATCTTCGCTCGGTACGCGTGCACTTTATCACGCCTCGTTATAAAGTGGATATTATCGCAGTTTAAGTTTGTTTTTGCCGTAACGGAAAATTAGGAATACATAATGGAATAATATGAAGTAATGATAAAGTTTATTATTACAAAAATTGCTGAAAAAAAAATGAAAAATTTTTATTCTATATTTACCAGTTACCAACCACCCTGTATAATTCATTGACTAGTCGAAAATTACTTAAAATGGAGAAAGGAAATTTTTTTAAATGCACCTTCTGGCTAAGAGCATCAACGCTTCCATATAAGCAAGAACTGAATTTTAATTTTTTTGCGAGATACTCCGAGTGCATAAAACGTGCGCTAAAAATAAAAGAAGGTTACCTGCTTTAATACGTTACGGCAGCGATATAGCTAACGCGTGTATCAAGTTCGTATCAGTGCAACGTGATACCGCTTTATTTGGAAATCTAAGTTACGTAAAGCGACCTTATCGTTGTGCCCGTAAAAAGTTATTCGAATACGGATTGTCCTTTACCTTTGTTGGTTCTGTAGCGTTCTTACGGAACAGTTGAGTTCCTTTTTTTAATGTCTCTGAATATTAACACTTTACCGACCGATAGCCGGTTAATCGGTTTTTTGTCGCCAACACTTACCGACCGATAGCCAATTAACCGGCTTTTTGTCGCTGACAATCTTTCTCATTATTTGAACAGTAATTTGTTATTTATTACTAAGGTACCTTGCTCACTTGCGTCAGTTGCGTTGCTTTCTAAGCTGCCATGGTTTCATACCAATTTGAAAAACTTAACGTTCGCGATGAACGAAAAGAATGGTATTGTAGAGTCTAAACCGAAACAGTGCCGGCGCTAGGGAGAATCTGCGCCTGAGCTGCCGATCGAGCTGCGTACGCTGTTGAATCGCTAGCGGTCGGTAAAGTTTTAACGTAAAGAGAGGAGACAAGTGACAGCATTAAAAATTGCCGCTATTTATGTAAGGTGTATGCAATTGCGTGACAATCTCTAAATGTTTCCAGCGCGTTGAATTTATACGCACGTAGAGAATTCAACGATGTTTTTCGCTTTCTAATTTGTAAGAGTTAAGAATAATTTTTAGCAGATGAATTTATTGCTAGGTTTCCCGAATAAATTATCAGCTAATTGCGATAATTCCTGCGCTATTCGTTATGTTCTTCATTTATATTTTCACTGAATAGGAATTCGATTAGGAAGAGGTAACACATGTCTTTTTATCCTTAAAAATGTATCTCTTATTTTGAACGTTGTTTTGCATTGTAGAAGGATTTCTTAGCCTATTTGTTAAAAGATTTGCAAGTAGTATAACATATGAGTATGAATAAAATATAGAAGAGAATTAAATAAGGCAGATTTTAAGTAATAACATAATGCTATATCTTCGCTGATTTTTTTTATAAAATTAATTTTGACAGACATTTGACACAACTGGGGTATTTTTAACCAGCAAGAATCTGCTAGAGTGCGCAAAATCAATAAATATATTCACAATTCTTTATTTATTAACATGTACATACATTAAGGGTAACATGTAATTACCGAACACACTAAATTACTAAATATCTTAAAAAGACAATATATATGGTAAATACTACATATATATATATATATATATATATATGTAATTATAAAATAGAATATATATACACGCACATAATGTATTTAGAATATTTACATGCAAATACATTAAATTATTAAATGTATTAAAATCTACATATATGGCAAGTACTACGTATAAATAATTATAGAACAAAATATATACACAATTTATTTAGAAAATAACTATAAAAAATTCTATTCTATTCTATAATTGCGTATATGTAGTATTTACGTGTAACTTTTAATGTATTTAGTAATTTAGTATTGTAAAATTTTGAGATAATTCAAAATAAGGTAGAGTAAATATTTTAATGAATAAAAGAGTATCATATTCTTGTGATCTTAAAAAATGTTTCAAATGTTTTTACTACTTTTGTCTCATTTAAGAGGAACGTCACTCAAATGACATACTGATATTAAACGATATTATACAGATATACAGGGTGGTTGGTAACTGGTGGTACAAGCGGAAAGGGGGTGATTCTACGCGAAAAAAGAAGTCGAAAATATAGAATAAAAATTTTTCGTTTGAGGCTTTGTTTTCGAGAAAATCGACTTTGAATTTTCGCTCGGTACGCGCGCACTTTATCACGTCTCGTTATAAAGTGGATATTATCGCAGTTTAAGTTTGTTTTTGATATTCTTATTTGTTATTTCAATACATAATGGAATAATGTGAAGTAATCATAAAGTTTATTATTACAAAAATTGCTAGAAAAAAAACGAAAAATTTTTATTCTATATTTTCGACTTCTTTTTTCGGGTAGAATCACCCCCTTTCCGCTTGTACCACCAGTTACCAATCACCCTGTATAATATAAGCAAAAATATTCGACTGTTCTCTTTCCCTAAATTTGGTGTCGACAACGTATTTTCTGAAATATCTGGCAAACTATCAGAGGAATAGTATTATGAATTTTCTGTTTTCTAACGAGTAATACTACGGTACAAACAATTTTCCAAAAAATCCATTTGCCGAGACAACACATTAAAAAACACACAGAAGATCGTTTCTTGCATTTCCAATGAAATATTTCTCTCCTCATGTTGTTGATATTCGAAACGTTCAACGAAACGTGTTCCGTTACGTAAATAAGTAATTAATTAATTTGTCGCGTTGCAAAATACATACGCGTATTTGCAGCTAAAATAATCTACGTATTATCGTCGTGCTAGATACATTATTTGTATATAGAAGCTATTTGACAGCATATCCTCTCTTTGGACAGATAATAATTGCAATGGACGATAACTTCGATGTTTCCCCAGCAACCTCGAAACCCAACGGTTCTATTCAAAATTTTGTTTCGCACTGTTTACCATGAATGTATAGCATAGTCGCCGCGCCCTCTCGTGTATCTGATTCTTCGGTCTCTATGACAACGAGGGTCGAACGTCGGGATCATCTGTTGTGTTTCAAGAGGGTGAGAAGCGATCCGATTTGAAAAATGTCGTTTCATATGGAGCTGTAATGCTCCTGAATGCAACCGAATGAAAAAGCTAGGCATTTGTAAGATCAACGAGAATTCGTGGAAGAATGTTCGCGAATTTTCGATGCATCGTGCATCTGTTGTCGTAAAACAAGTCGAACCGATGTATCGGAATATGAGTTTAACATTAACGAAATTCAAGATATAAGAGTTTCGAGGAATTAAAATGGCGTTTCAAATTTCATCGATTATGAAGTATCGACAGAGTGACACGCTAAATGTTTTTTCTTTTTCCTCTTTCGTATAGGTTTTAACGCCGCGTTAAATGCGCGTATTTGGTTACTAGCGATAACAATACGAGCAGATACGATTTACTAGTTAGAGTTTGCTAAATAATTCAAGGAAAGAGGAAACGTGTTTTGATAAAAATGCGCGCTTAACACAACTTAGGTAGATAATGACTTAAATATAGACCAATATGAGAAAACGAAATTGAGAATTATTTTTTTCGGGTCTTATTGTGATTCGTCTTTCCTAGAGATTTGACGACATCTGATATGTTTTAGTTTCGTATAATACGTATAGCGAGCATAGCCGGATACCTGAAAACTTACAATCGGCATACGGCCATTTGGCGGATATTCGAGTCTCGAACGAAGGAACGTTACTCTTCTTTTTCGACTTATTTTTGCATGTACAACCACCATCCGACCGCTTGTATCATGATTTTCGAGACACCCCGTATATAAGTGGCATAAATCTTCAAAATGCGTTGATTAAATTTTCATTTCAGATGAGGAAATTGTAAAAAGCGTCGTTTACCTTCTTCTTCGCGATTTCAACCAACTGCAACATTTTCGACAATTTTCTTACACAACATCAAAGTAAATTAATTCTTCTAACTCATCAAAAAAACATCGAGCCGTTTGAACATTTATTCTGTTTTAAAAAGTGTACGAATACTTTCCGTACACACAGTATGTACACATACAACGTACAAGAGTCTTGAAAATAGAATTTACATAATAAAAAGTTTATTACGTGCATTTGAAAATTGCATGCTTAGTTTATTACGCGCATCTCTCAACGAAATACGTAAACTTACGAAATTTCGATACATTAGGAATCGTCAATAAAACGCAAATGTGTCTTTGTATTAGAATCGAATATGAATCAGCGTGTCATGCTTTTTCGTATCATCACAAATAAGAGAGTAATTAAAGGTGACAGAGTCAGATATATCAGGACACCCTGTATATGCATGGAGATTCAAGTATTCCATGGCGGTTTCACCGAACCTTATCGATTTCCACTTTCTGTCGCATTTCCGTAGACAGAATAGGTACAAGGTGACGATACACGTGAACGAATAAAAGTAGCTTCGAATAGAAATTCACTTATTCTCGTACTTATCAATTCTATTGGTTTTTTGATTAATGTTTGGAGAAGTAAATATAACACGTTACTAGAAATGTTTATTTCTCTTTTTTACAGAAGTAAATGTCATCTATGTTATTTGCAGTTCTATTGATTTTATTTTCTTTTTATTTTTTTGATTTTTATCTCGCATTTCGTGCCACTGTAGCTACTTAACACGTTGACTGCCAGACGAATTTTCCGTGGTTTGCCCAAGGCGCCGACGTGAACTTTTCATTATGAGATGCAAATTATGTCGAAATATTATTTGCAGCAAATAAAATGAGTTATAAAATCATGCTTGAAGCATTTGTCGTGGTGGGGGTCACCGGTGACCCCCACGGCGTTGTAGACAATTATTACGATTGTCCTTTTTTCAAACAATCGTGCTATGTACTTTAAATATTTGCTGCGTCGCCGGTAACCGGTGGCCCCCACGGCGCTATATCCAAATCGAGCGCCGGTCACCGGTGACCCCCATGGCTTGTAGACAATTATTACGATTGTCCTTTTTTCAAACAATCGTGCTATGTACTTTTAATATTTGCTGCGTCGCCGGTAACCGATGGCCCCCACGGCGCTATAGCCAAATCGAGCGCCGGTCACCGGTGACCCCCATGGCTTGTAGACAATTATTACGACTGTCCTTTTTTCAAACAATCGTGCTATGTACTTTTAATATTTGCTGCGTCGCCGGTCACCGGTGGCCCCCACGGCGCTATAGCCAAATCGAGCGCCGGTCACCGGTGACCCCCATGGTTTGTAGACAATTATTACGACTGTCCTTTTTTCAAACAATCGTGCTATGTACTTTTAATATTTGCTGCGTCGCCGGTCACCGGTGGCCCCCACGGCGCTATAGCCAAATCGAGCGCCGGTCACCGGAGAACCCCATGGCTTGTAGACAATTATTACGATTGTCCTTTTCTCAAACAATCGTACTATGTACTTTTAATATTTGCTGCGTCGCCGGTCACCGGTGACCTCCATGGCAGTCAACGTGTTAATGTTCTCACGTCTGTGATAACTTCTCTGCTAAAGTTAATCACAAGGAATAAAGTATAGAATGATGATTTTATCAGTGTGTAATTTGTATAATAATAATTAGTAATAATTGTGAAAATATTGTGGTAATGTTTAGTAATTAGCATTATACTATATACGGCTCTTGAAGTTATTTTTTTCTTGTCAATTATACTTCGTATCTGTTGGACTGTTCGAGGCAATAATAATAAAATTAAAAGAATTGTAAAGATTTATTGTTTATTGTCAAATTTGCTGATTATATGCGATAGAGAAAGATATCGTATTAAGTCCTTTGATAACAGAAAATAATCTTTTTGCCAGATAATACCTTTGTTTTATGCTCGGAACGTCGAAGAAATTAAGTTCAGATAAAAAACGTAAATCAAAAAAATATGAATAGAACTGCAAATAACATAGATGACATTTACTTTTGCAAAAAAATGAAATAAACCTTTCTAGTAACGTGTCATATTTATTTCTCCAAACTTTAATTAAGAAACTAATAGAATTGATAAGTACAAAAATAAGTGAATTTCTATTTAAAGCTACTTTTATTCGTTCACGTGTATCGTTACCTTGTACCTACGCTGAATGTTGTATATGACACGTAAGACGTTCATATTAAGAAAAATAATTACACATGAATCCGGTACTAAGGGCTTAATTAAATATGAAGAAGGTAGTACAATATAATTTCTAATTCCACTTGCAGATTTTAGATTGAAACATCGTAAACATAATTACAGCTATCTAAAAAGAAGGCCTTTTCACAGAACATACAAAATTCTATAGGTACGCAAATTCGAAAAGAAAAAGGATATATATCACTTTATGTATCCTAATTTACCTTAATTCCTTTTTATTTACATATAATATTTACACAATATAATTACGAAAATACATAATGTAATTATTACATACAATAATTACACATAATTATGTATCCTAATTTAGAATTTCTGACACGAGTCATCTGATTTTCGCTGCTCAAAATAATTAATATCTGTTGTTCAACCCTAATATACATTCATCATTCTATATTTCATATCATCATTCTCATTTATTGCTCTATGTTGCGGCCTCTCAACTAGGTGGCCATCAATCTCGTTGCAACTGTTCGATTAGGGTCGCGAACCTTGAACGAAATTAACGCTCAAGGTAGAGGGGAAGATTAAAGACTTCTACTATGCTTGTGATTTCTATGTTTATTTCACGTGTTTAGTATGAACGTAAGAGTATGAAACGTAAGAAGTAAATAAGTAAACAAACGTAAGTAAGGAAATTTAAATGTAAGCGAACGTGTGCTGAATATCCTGCTTCTCTCGAAGCACCTGGTGCTTATATTCCGGATATCAGTCCACGACGTGTGTCTTCGTCGATGTTTCCTGTGAAATGGGAATCTGAAGTATTGGCGTTAGGGACGTTTAATGAACCTTCATTTGGATTAGCCATTTTTTTAGTATACAAGATAGAGGATAGTTAATGGTACAAATATGAGTATTACAGAATAAAGTTCACTAGCAATAAACAATTTCACTACACAATAATAAGTTCTCAGTAAAGATTTATATTATAATAACAATGATTACTCAGTCACCAAATGAATATAATAATAAATGCACAAGGTGATTATGTGACTATTACAGAATTTGACAATTAATCGTGACGATTAGATACTCGAGATGCTAATGACAATAATCTTAGGTTCACTAACGAACACACGGTCAACAGGATAGCTACCCTTGAGATTGAAGCATTAAATTCAACTAGAATCAAACATAATATAAATTATTATAATCCAAGTTACTGTACCACGCCAAATGAAGTTACTTAAAATTCTCAATGAGAATTGCTTGTAAATTGACGACCAAATAAAAAAAAAAAAAAAAAGACAGGATAGCAAATGCGCTTACTTGTCAAAAGTCCAAGTCGAACTTTTCTATGTACCTCTCTGTACCCCTTGAGTCAACTATATTTTTAAGGAGAGCTATACAACTACGTCATACCTCTTTTAGGTAAAAATGTCCATCCCGTGACTGTGGCTACGTTTAGCGACCAGATGTGTCACTTCGAGCCTATTGTCATAATTCCCGGGCAAACATAATTGGATTAAATCATAAACAACTACTTCTAAATTTTATTATTTAAGCACAGCTATAATAAAAAGTCTACACTAAAGTATTGGGGATTTTGCCCAAAAATTCCCAAGGGAAGGCCCCGATGTTCTTTCATCTCCGACATATACATGTTTATTGGCAAAAAAAAAAAATTATTTATTAAACAAGGAATTTCTGTTTGAAAATAGTTTCGGCAAAACGTAGTCATACATTTTCTGTCGGATTTACATTTTTAACATTACAGTTTATAATTGAACTTAAGTAGCTCAAAAGCGGTACTTTTATACGATATTTTCTTTTCTTTCTTCTTCTGACTTGAAAACTTGGTCGCAAAACAGGACAAATCGAATGGGAATTTGTGTCTCTCTAATCCTGTGACTGTCGAACCATCGTGGGCGTCTCGTAGGTGGTGCGTCTTGCGCGTACTTGGTCAAAGGGTGCGTAGCGTAACGTGCCATCAGGGACATCGTCCGGTGGTCTATTATCGAGCTCTCATCAGGTGTCGAAGTTTATGACGCCTGGTTTGCTGTTGAGCGGATCCATCGACCGCTTAATCCTTTGCCGCGAAATTAACGCTCAAGGTGGAGGGAGATTAACCCTTTGGCGTATAAATAAAATGGAATTTGATGCGTCCGAAGAATACTATTTAACCCCTTACCGTACTTTATCGAGTCAGACTCGCGATGAAGATTTTGGCCCAAACATGAATATCGCGAGTCTGACTCGCGACCAGATACTTGAGCCAAACGTAAACATAACATTAAATTTTATACAGGGCGGTTGGTAATTGGTGGTACAAGCGGAAAGGGGGTGATTCTACGCGAAAAAAGAAGTCGAAAATATAGAATAAAAATTTTTCGTTCGAGGCTTTGTTTTCGAGAAAATCGACTTTGAATTTTCGCTCGGTACGGGTGCACTTTATAACGTCTCGTTATAAAGCGGATATTATCGCAGTTTAAGTTTGTTTTTGCCGTAACGGAAAATTAGGAATACATAATGAAATAATACGAAGTAATCATAAAGTTTATTATTACAAAAATTGCTGAAAAAAAAGCGAAAAATTTTTATTCTATTTTTTCGACTTCTTTTTTCGCGTAGAATCACCTCCTTTCCACTTGTACCACCGGTTACCAACCACCCTGTATAATGTTAATGGACAGTAATTAAGTAACATTATAAAATAATAAATTCTATATAATCCTATAAATTATGATACATTTCAAAACATTTTGGATTACGTAGAGGAACTAGACATTTTTTACACTGCCAAGTTGTTTCGCTTTTTATATTATTTTTTACGCACACATGGCATCTTCTTCAAGGATGTTCCTTTTTATTAGTCGAAGTTATATGTTCAGGAAAATGTGCCCAATGTTTTGCCTGTAGCCAAGTTGGACACTCACTTTGCCACGGTCTGTCGCGTATCGAATAATTAGGAAGAGACAAATTGTGTAGCATATCTTCTGCGATATTTCATCGAAAATTTACAATCGATTGCTTCGTTGAATTAGGCAACTTAGAATACAGGACATAAGCATTATAAATAGCTATGTCAAGGAAATAAAAGAACATTTGAAATAAAACAGAATCGATGATTCTTCTTTCTTTCTAGACGTTCTTCACGTCTCAAAGTCTACAATGGCACATGAAATGGATTTTGTATTGTCATTGTATGCCAAAGGGTTCAAGATTTCTAGTATGCTTGTGATTTCTATGTTTATTTGAAGTGTTTAGTATAAACGTAAAAGTATGAAACGTAAGTAGTAAGTAAGTAAATAATTATAATTATTTTTTCATTTGTTCATTTATTTTCATTTGTTATCAACAACTTCGTAATAGTAAACATTCGATCGTTTTCTTTCGACACACTGGCAGCATACGTTTCTTGTTCAGAGTTTTTCTTTTTTTCACAAAGATCGAATATAATATCCATAAATTGTGCCTTGTAAATAAATTGCCATAATTGACATAATATGGTCTGCGATGATATGGAACTGTCATCAGATTCTGAATATTCTGAAATTTTTGGAGTAGTTGAATAGAAATAAAAATACATATCACAGAAGACGCCTACTGTCAAGTAGCTGGGAATTTAATTCCGAAAACACGCAGGAATTACCAGAAATTAATTCAAGCAATTTCTTTGGAGCGCACAAAATTTGGTTCAGAAAGTTTCTAATTTTGATGGAAATTTAGCAGGAATTAAAGGAAATATTGATGATAAATTGTCAGTATTAGAAACCTTTCAACTTTTCTCTTCAGAAAATATGCTTAAACATATTGTGAGAGAAACTAACAATTATTTTAGCACGAAAACTTCACACAGTAATGCCCCATTGTCATTGGCTACCCAGAGAGCAATTCGTTTCTCAGGACTAACATGTTCAGGCTTAGCATTCTAATTTACTTGTCGACGTTGTTATAAACTTGTCCGAGTTGTAAACTTTATAATGTGTCGTGTGAGAAATTCCAACTTGCCAAAAAATAGCAAGTGTGTTATCGTAAACTGAGGATAACCTTAAATCTTCAACACTCTATGCTACAGTTATATACTTAAGTAATAAAAAGGAATCAGCAGGATTTATGTTATCCTTTTAGTTGCACATCATATATTTACCTACATTATATGATATAAATAGGTATGTTTTTGAAAATAACAGCGAAAGATTATATTTTGACATTGATAAATCGCAGCTATTTTACGTAGATATTGTCATTCTTTGTGTTTCTCGAATAATAGGAAGAGAAAGAAAAAGATATCTAATAGTGTAACATTCCAGAAATTCTAGCTTTAACCTTTAACCTTTCGCTTCGAGTGCCGCTTATAGGCGGCGCCGGCTAGATGACCTGTGGGTACGGGTGTCGCTTATAGGCGGCAACAACACGACGATCGGCATTCCATATATCAGGCATACACCAGTGCCATCTGTAGTCAATAATGTATATGTAATATATAACCTGTAATTTTGTAAGCCTTTTCATCTTAAAGATGTAAATTATACTTATCATATTGGAGATTGTTTTATTATTGTTTTATTCAGCACAGTTGTTATTTAAGACTTAGGAAAACATTTAGACAGCAATCACGCCACTGTGCGCATTCGTGGCGCGCGCCACCGTCCAGGGAGCGCACTTAGGTGGACTGGACTGCCGAAGCGAAAGGGTTAGGAAACCAGAAGCGGATCAGATAACAGGAATTTGAGTTACACGCAGTAATAAATAGATCATGGTATTTGTGATATTTATTTATTTATTCTATGAAATGTAAAGCTGTGAAGATAAGAGCAAAGGAAACAACCTATCAGATTCAAAAATAGTAGATCTCTTAACACAAGTGTCTCTTTAATCTACTCAGGTGCGTTTAAAACTGCGAACTCTAAGAACGATAAACGTGCGTTTTATGCTAAGAGCAGGAACGCTGAATACATTTAAAAACGAAAGGGAAGGAAATTGAACGTATTATGGTGCAACTGCCAGGCAGTTTATCATGAAATACCGTTGCACATCTACTCAGCATACAAAGTGGCTGGCAACAGTCTCTTTCCAAATTGTATTTCCCTTATAAGTGTTACAATGCGCTATAAACGATACGTTAATCAAATTCTCGTTATAGAATATTTGTTAACGTTTATCTTGTAGAGTCTTTGTTTCACTTAGATTCTATTTTCAACAATTCTCAACTATATGAGAAAACCACACTATAACTGTACACTTTTCTCTATTATTTATTTCATGTATGCGTATTATTATTATTATTATTATTATTATATATTATATATTATTATTTCCTGTATTCGTATCGAAAAAATGATGAAAGAATAACAGAAGTTATGCCACAAAACGCATATGTGTGCACGTGCACATCTATGTAAGAGAGAAAGTATAGTTCTTTAAGTAACATAGTGATTGAAGGTAATGGAAGAAACGGTCCAAGTTTTACTACTATGCATTATCAAATACGGATAAATATGATATATATGAATATATATTGATCCTGTTTATAATCACATTGATCATGTTTGTAATTTGTTACAATATGCATAATTTATTTCTTCATCTTTAGTAATAATATTTTCATTAATTTCTAAATCTGAATTTAACCGAATAGATGTATTTTCGCGTTATTTATTATCACACGTATTCGCTGAATTTTAACAAAATAAATATTCTTGCTTTATTTTTACTTATTTGTTTAAATTACATCAACCCACTTGGTTTATTAGCGACCACGTCGCTTACGTGACATTAAAAACGAAAGGTTACAGGTTGGGTCGTACCAATAACGAAGAAATAAATATTCTCGTATTATTAATATAATTAAGTTAAATTGAACAGTATTAATACGTTTCAGAAACTATAATACATTCGAACATGACTTCACAGTCCTAGTCGCTTTTTTACAGAGTTAATTATATTGCATACGCAACGTAATTTATTTGTTTGTTTTACAAGTAACCTTGTTTTACAAGTAACCATGTGCAAAATATAATGAGCGATTGTCAATCTAATTAACACGTTGACTGCCAGACGAATTTTCCATGGTTTGCCCAAGGCGCCGACGTGAACTTTTCATTATGCGATGCATATTATGTTGAAATATTTGCAGCAAATAAAATGAGTTATAAAATCATGCTTGAGGCATTTGTCGTGGTGGGGGTCACCGGTGACCCCCACGGCGTTGTAGACAATTATTACGATTGTCCTTTTTTCAAACAATCGTGTTATGTACTTTTAATATTTGCTGCGTCGCCGGTCACCGGTGGCCCCCACGGCGCTATAGCCGAATCGAGTGCCGGTCACCGGTGACCCCCACGGCGTTGTAGACAATTATTAAGATTGGCCTTTTTTTAAACAACCGTGCTATGTACTTTTAATATTTGCTGCGTCGCCGGTCACCGGTGACCCCCATGGCTTGTAGACAATTATTACGATTGTCCTTTTCTTAAACAATCGTGCTATGTATTTTTAATATTTGCTGCGTCGCCGGTCACCGGTGGCCCCCACGGCGCTATAGCCAAATCGAGTGCCGGTCACCGGTGACTCCCATGGCAGTCAACGTGTTAAGACTACTTGATGTTTCCTATCAAACGATAATGCAAAAGTTATCTTATAAGTATCGTTTCTAATACGACGTATGAAGTGGAAACATGTTGCAAATTTCGATGACCAGTTCCACGCGATTCTGTATTTCCCTGTGAACGATTCGCTGCGTCAAACGTAGCGGAAGCACTGCCACGTGTAAAACTCACCAACATTCGCTGAAATTAAATTGGAAATGTTGACCGCCTTTTGCATATTCGCAACAGAAACAGATCTCCTTGAAAACCTAATTACGTGTTTACTTTCAATATTACCTTCTTTTTTTTATCATCCGGAAATTTTGGTTCGTTTTTAAAAAATAGGAAATGGGCAACCTACGAAATGGACATAAAATTGCAGCATACCAAATAATATATATAATAAATATATAGTAAATAATATATGGTAAAAAATATATGAAGTAAATGATACAAATTATTTGTATTTCTGTTAGGTAAAACGAATTAAATTGCAAAATATATAACATAATGTGGTTTTAATGTTTGAGTATTTTAAGTAAGAAAAATCTATATTTGAAAAATACTTTCTCTAAACATGAATATAATCCGACTGCTTCTGCTCTGTATTCTTTGTAAAATCCCATTCAGTCAAACTTTGAATCGTATGTTTCATCAAGTAAAAAAGTTTATTTTTTGGTTCTCCAGTAAAGGGCTTTTTTACTTTTCCTACATTGAAGTTATATGAACCTGATTTTAATGTTCTCAATTATTTACATGTTGCATGATGAAGAAGTTGGCGTAAACCAACCAACGTGTATTTCAAAGCTAGTTACTTTGCAATTGTTCATCAGAGTCTGATCATGCTCAGGTAAAAATGACAGCACGTCCAATTTAATTAATTTAAACAGGCATCCTCTTAACATTTTCTATTAAACAATTGAAAAATGAAGATCTGTATTTTAAAGAACTCAACGATCATTTAAATAAGTATTTATTTTCTCCTTTTTTATTAAATGTTTAAAACCTCGTATTTTTCAGTTATAGTAGCATCTACAATAATTCTATACACATAGAATGATATAATTTTTTCCGACAGTGTTTTAAATTTTTTGACACACTTTTTATAATTAAATTTACATTCTTTATATATAAATTAAAGAATTAACTTTTTAGACTAAGTTTTCAAGAAGCTGTAAATATGAAGTCAGTGTATTCGATGATCATGATCTCTATAGTTAAGGACACATAAAATAAGCACATGCTATTAACGAAACAAAACGTGAATGTAAAAGCGTAATTGAAGATGTAAATCAGATTCTCTGGCAGTGCCATTTGTACATATGAAAAATGTTTATCAGACTTTTAGCTTCGAAAAAGTTAAATAAATAAACATTATATAAGCATTTATTTTATAAAGCGTAAGATGGATGATACGATTTATAGAAAGTTACTGCATTGTTAAATAGTTAACAGTATCAGTAATCGTGATTTGTTAGATACTTCTATCGTTGATTAATACAAAGAACTGCAATTCTGAGTAATCGATTGCAGTTATTGTGTTATTAAAAAAATACGATGTAATCAATCTAGCCAGTGGAAGCTGATATTTATTGACATTAATTATCAGTGAAAAATACTTTTCAATCACAAATTATCATTATATGATTATGACCACACATGATATTTCTCTGGATGATAAGTTATCGATTGAAATTAAAACCAAGAACGTTATCTTCTTCCAATTTATTGTACAGAGATCTTACTTCATACAATAGGAATTTTTAATTTTGCATTTATCGCAGAGAGAACAGTCCATTCCGTTGTGTTATCTCCGTTGCTTTATTGTTTACTATGGATATTATTATTTTCTTAAAAACAATTCTGCTCTTTATTTAAATTTGTATCAATTTAATTAAAATATATTGTTATAAAGTAAAACAATCAAAATATATCGTTATAAAGTAGCTGAAATCTACTATTACAAATTTGCTTCTTAAAAGTGAAAATTTATTTTTCAAAATAGCAATGTTAAATATATAATATTTTGTACTGATTATTTTCGTAAAAATGTCTTGATTTAAAGACATAAGAAACCTTTTGTATTATATTTCTCCAAAAAGGCTCAAAACAATTAAAATATATTGTTGTAAAATAGCTGAAATCTACTATTACAAATTTGCTTCTTAAAAGTGAAAATTTATTTTTCAAAATAGCAATGTCAAATATACAATATTTTGTACTGATTATTTTCTTAAAAATGTCTTGATTTAAAGACATAAAAAATCTTTTGTATTATATTTCTCCAAAAAGGCTACATGCAGCAGGATGTTGCTCCTATATCAAACTAAAAATTTGTTTAGATTAAGAATAGCTTGTGTTAAGTAAATATGTGACTGTTTATTATATTTTTTAGTATGAAATACTATTTGTGAAGAAGAATTATAAAAGAGTTTTGTACATCGCCAGATACAGATATCAGCTTAAAATTGAAGGCATCCTTCCTACCCTTAAGAAACCCACCCCCGCAATATCTTGCAGTCTAAAATGCTAGCCCCTCTGCACCATTTAACAACAGAAAATTTCCAGTTAATATCTGCCACACCTTCTAAGAAAACTGCTTCTGACGTTTTATCTGTCCCACCCTATATAATATCGAGTCTTTCGAAATAACAATATGTGGATGACTGTACATTAGGAAAAAATGTTAAACAAACTCGAATTCAGGTTAGTGTCCGTAAACGAGCTAACATAGCGTTAGCGTCTGAAAAACAAAACAAATAACAGATAGATAACAGATATAGATTTTTAAGAAGCTCAGCTTAACGCGAGTTTCTTCTGGCATACATTTAATATTAATAATTTTTCATCCCATAAGGAAGATTGAAAATACGGTGGAATCATCAGTGTTTGAATCTGTACAAGAATATGATCGAAGATAGCTATTTCGTATTTTAGAACTTGGAAAGAATATCATTGAAATGATGACAGTAAAGGACAAATGTAAATGGCTGGAAAAATTGAATGCTACGAAACTGGAATGCATAGCCTGATTAAGAGAGAACACCTGCTTGGGAAATAAAAATATGTATAAAGTATTCCTTGGAGCCACTGTGTGGAATAATGGGAAAGAAGGAAGCAGGAGCGGTTAAAGTGATCATATTCATTTCAACGTTTTAACGTAAGAGCACTATATATAGGGTGTCTTGGAATACAAGTGTCACTCTACGTGTATACAAAAATAAGTCGAATAAATTGATAATTAATCGAAATGAGAAAGACGGAAGTAAGAGCGGTTAAAGTGATCGTATTTGTTTCAACGTTTTAACGTAGGAGCACTATATATAGGGTGTCTTGGAATACAAGTGTCACTCTACGTGTATACAAAAATAAGTCGAATAAATTGATGAATAATCGAAATGAGAAAGAAGGAAGTAAGAGCGGTTAAAGTGATCGTATTTGTTTCAACGTTTTAACGTAGGAGCACTATATATAGGGTGTCTTGGAATACAAGTGTCACTCTACGTGTATACAAAAATAAGTCAAATATATTGATAACTAATCGAAATGAGAAAGACGGAAGTAAGAGCGGTTAAAGTGATCATATTCATTTCAACGTTTTAACGTAAGAGCACTATATATAGGGTGTCTTGGAATACAAGTGTCACTCTACGTGTATACAAAAATAAGTCGAATAAATTGATGAATAATCGAAATGAGAAAGACGGAAGTAAGAGCGGTTAAAGTGATCGTATTTGTTTCAACGTTTTAACGTAGGAGCACTATATATAGGGTGTCTTGGAATACAAGTGTCACTCTACGTGTATACAAAAATAAGTCAAATATATTGATAATTAATCGAAATGAGAAAGACGGAAGTAAGAGCGGTTAAAGCGATCGTATTTGTTTCAACGTTTTAACGTAGGAGCACTATATATAGGGTGTCTTGGAATACAAGTGTCACTCTACGTGTATACAAAAATAAGTCGAATAAATTGATGAATAATCGAAATGAGAAAGACGGAAGTAAGAGCGGTTAAAGTGATCATATTCATTTCAATGTTTTAACATGAGAGCGCTATATATAAGGTGTCTTGGAATACAAGCAGGGTGTCACTCTACGTGTATACAAAAGTAAGTCGAATAAATTTCTCCCTTTGACATTTCGCTTCTCGAGCTCGAGGTAGTTATCGCTGGCACCTCGCTTATTCTGCTAATTGCACGAGCTCGATTTTCTCAAAACTCAGGCTTAAATCGAGAGAAATGTTCTTTTTATGTAGCATACGTACGTATATAAATAGCTTCTTGTCTGAGCATGTCAACTATCTTAAGACACCCCGTATCATGTTCACGGTAAAGTGCCTCATGCGCCTCTTTTCTTCTTCAGTTGCCCCTTACGCGTCTATATTGTCAAAGAAACTCTGCGATACGTAATAAGGCGACTAAAGTCTGAGTACTCGCTGATACTCAGGTATTATAAATGTCGGAGCAATGCAACGATAGGTACAAATACGTGTGAACAATAGGGCTGCCAGAATACCTAAGCAAATAAGGAGAAGGTCAAAAGATAATAGCACGAGTATAGTGTGGAGAGTTGGAAAATTGAAATAGACACTGGGGGGTGAGGAGGAGGAGGAGGGGGAGGAAGGTGTAATCCATGCGGCGGGATAAATTTGAGGATCTAATTCACTTAACAGGCAATTATAGGGAAACCGAAAGAGGTGTCAGGTTGGAAGACGTAGTGGGTAAAAGACAGGATAGAAGAATCGTGGAATGAGTGGAGAAGCTGGAAAGGAAAGGAAAAGAATAGAAGAAGGCAAGGTGCAAACAAGCTAAAGAGTGTTTTAGCGAAAACAGTGGAATAAGCGGCAAGCGCAGATTTTACAAGTTGTGTGGAATTGAATAAAACTGAATTAATTACGACTCGTTTAAACGATTAATATTTTGGACTTAGAAAGGCATTCGCGTGACGAATGATATGAGAAACGATGCCTCTCATATTTTTGAAGAATGCGATTAAGAAATCTTTTTTGATATTTCTGAAATGATATTTTTGAAATGAAATATTTTCTTCTTTCACGTCTTTATTTTTCCTCGACTTTCTTCCGTGCTCCGCAAACAGTTCCTTAGATAAACCACTGACATCCGGCTGTCGTCTCTCGTTTGTACATATTTATTTCTCCATCACTGATACGATTCTTGTTCGTCAGAACACATTTCGAATCTGCAAGAAAAGAAAAAGAACATGCGATTAATAGAATTCGAAACACTTCGGCTGACAAGTCAACGCTACATCAACGCGATCATTGACGCTATATTTTAGAACAAAAGCCTGGGCAAGTCCTAAACATAGCCGATTCTTCTTCCCAAAGATCACAATGCATAGGTGCAAAAATTCTGATGAACGCATTGAGCTTGTCTTTGATCTTTGCACCGATCTATCGACGATGTATAAAAATATATGAAACTCGAACAAGTACAATTTTTGTAACAGGTGGACTCGCCTGATTTTTGCACCAGGGTCTTCAATTATTAGTCAGAGTATGTCAGAATGTGAATGGAAGAGACAGATAGATAGATAGATAAAGAGAGAGAGAAAGAGAGAACGAGAGAGAGAGAGAGAGAGAGTGGATAATTCGAAGTACGTAAGACATTTTTGTAAATAAAGGTATCTGTATATATATAAATAATGGTATATATGTAAAAAATAAATGATAAAATGTAAATAATTCTTGGCAGTGAGGCTGAATAAACATACTTGTATATGTATTGATAAACGTAAAAGCACATGTCTACTTTCTTCAGTACATATTTTCTTGCTTTTGTAAAGACGTAGGACGAGACAGACGTCAAAACGAAAATGAAAACGATTCATGTATAAAGATACAGTTCGAAATTTATTTTCCAAGCTATTCACGAACCGAAACAGATAACGCGGGATTGAGATGTTACAAACGTGGATTCTGATGGGATTCTGATGAGAAATGGGATTCTGATTGTTACAAACGTGGGTATTTAACTATAACTTAGAAGTTTAGTTTTAATTTTTAAACTTAAAATCCGTAGGCTTAGTTCTAGCTTTGTTTTATGTTTACAAACCATGTAAAACCAAGTCCAATCTTTAGGCCAGCAGATTGAAACGAATGAATACAATACAAACTAAAATTTGTTATTCAATCTGATTGCTACAAACGAGGATACTTAACTATAACTTAGAAGTTTAGTTTTAGTTTTCAAACTAAAAATCCGTAGGTTTAGTTCTAGTTTTGTTTTATATTTACAAACCATGTAAAACCAAGTCCAATCTTTAGACCAGCAGAGTGAAAACAATTAATACAATACAAACTAAAATTTGTTTTCAAATTGTGTTATTCTGATTGTTACAAACGTGGGTATT